>JADDOH010016806.1:0-54912 GCA_016648135.1 Agrypnia vestita
TGGCTTTGAGCTATCCAGATATCTATGGATACGTATTTCTCTGTGTTTTTAAGTTACATTCAACCGGTTATTTTCGATGGCCGAACCGGAACTGTGAACGGTCACCCATCGCCTTCCCAGGACCGTTTTACGAGCGAAAGCTCCCATATCGGTCCTACTCATACGTCGCCAGGTTGACAATTTTTTACCTTGAAGGCTATCTCCGTGTCATGTCGTGTAAAGGGCGACTGCGACCGTAGTAATAATATATAAAACGTGGGATATAAAAGTGAAGGCAGCAATTTTTTAAAAATTTTAAAAAATGTTCTGAATGCAATCACCGAGAATTACTGATTTAAAATGAATTATAGATTTTATATATTTATTCCTTCCAAAATCATGTTTTCTATAAGTTAATAAGTTATGTTTCCTATGAAATCTCTGATTCAGTATATTTCAAATTAGTAATCCTCGATGACTGCATTGATTTTTGTTTATATTGCTGCCTTTATACCTAACTTTGATATTGCAAAACACCATAACTATTGATATTAGGTCATGGCTGCTTTTATACCTCACAAATGGTTTCGCCAAACTTCAAAACCAGACTGTTTCCATGCTTTGCCACCGCTGCCGTTTATATCAGGTTCGATGTTCCCGAAGTTTCGCGAATATAGTTTTTTCTACTGATTTATAGTTTATTCTAGAATATCCTATAGTATTTTGAAATTTTTGATTATGTGCAATCCCTTTTAATTCTAGATATCTTATAATATACAGGTTTTTTGGAAACTATTAATTACCTCGCAGGACTATATTTCTGCTTTGATTACGGGTCGAAAATGTTCAAGCAGCCATGACCTAATATCAATAGCTATGGTGTTTTGCAATATCAAAGTTTGTATTTTTTTTTAATATTTCTGACTTAGATATATTTTACAAAACGTTGAACTATCATTACAGTAACTTATATCAATTACGAAAAAATCATTCGTTTCAATACAAGTTAAATAAAATTATAAAAAACCTGCAAAAAATCCAATTGGAAAACATTCCATTCGAAGGATTTTATTATTTTATTCGACTTGTATTAAAGGGAATGAATTTTTTATATTTGATATAAGTTACTACAATCCAACGTTTTTACGAAAAATAGTCAGAAATATTTTATAAAATGCAAACTTTAATAAAATCTCCATTACTATTTATTGATTTTTAATGGTCTTGATACTTAAACATTTTCGACGGTAATCAAGGCAGAATTATAATCCTGCGAGTTCATTCATGTTTTCAAATAACCCTGTATATTGCGTATATAACGAAAAAAAAAAAATATTTTTTCTTGAAATTCTACATCACAAAGGAATTTTCTGGTACAAGTTTTACAAATTTTGTAGAGTTTATTAGCGACACAGAAGTAAAAAGGTTTGTATACAAAATGAGTAATAATAAAGCAATGCTTTCGAGTAAAAGGCAAAAAGATGAATTTATATTGATAGTCCCTATTCCCTACAGACCCTTATTACCGAAATACCGGTACAGAAGAATGCGTTCTGATATTGGAAGCCTTCAACGCGGTACTATTAGTAAAAAAAGTAACCCATAAAAACCAAGTCTTTATTATACTCCCTTTCTTTGTAAAATATAACAACAATTTAAGACGAATTAAAACATATAACATAACATTAAACTTACAGGAATTTAATATATTTCTAAAATGTCAGATGTATTGAGCTTTGATAAGACACTTCATGCTTTGAAGATTAAATTCCAAAAACATTTGTCAGTCAATTTAGATTTTCGACATTCGTAGTGAAGTACCTATTATGCATACCGACGGAGTAATTCAAATTTAGAAAATATTCCGCGACGTTATCGGGCCGCCGTTGTTGTAACCAAACTTTTCTAATGATTCCTATTTGAAAAAACCAATAAAATTTCCAAAAATTCGAAATTATACTTTAATTATTATTTTTTTGTAACGAATATTTGATAGATCTTTTTGATCGTCGCCACGAGTCTACTTGCCAAGTTTCAGCTCGATTGGATCACGGGAAAAGGGTCAAAAATCGATCCAAAGTTTTTGTTGACGGCAAGCAAGCAGACGCCGTTAGTTAATACAAAGGGAGTAAAAATATAAAAATAACAACATTTATAAGAGAAGGTTCATCGCGCTCGGATAGCGATCACTCCAGCGATGAGTTCACCAATCCTTTTTTTCTTCCTAATATACAATTATGTAAATATTTCTGTAAAATTCGCGTTCGAGTTTGAAATTAGCATCTTCGTAATCTTTTATGCAAAATACTTTGTAATTAATGCGAAAATCTTCTAAGCGTCGGGGAATTTTACCCAAAAAAAAAAAAAAACTTTTTCAATCTTTCTACGAGTGCCTACCCTACCGGTATTATTCGATTACGGGGTAGCTACCCTCCCGATGGCGAAAGAAAATGTTGCGAGTTATGAAAGGGAATTTCGTTATTTGAGAATCTAAATGTAAAACCAAAAGAGATTAATAACTCTATGCAGGGCGGCACAGCGGGGTGAAAAATAAATGTTTTAATTTAAGGGATGAAAGTGCTCACCTACTGCAAAGCTTACAACCGCCGGAAATAATTCTGTTTCATTCTTACTTAAATGAGTCAATATTTTTATTAGAACAATTCTTAATATGTTTTATTAATTATTTTAGGCTTTATTATTTATAATATTATACATCTCAATTCACAAAAATTTGTAATCAATTTCAATATATATATACATATAAAAAGAAACCCGTGTTTCCCTACCCGCCATGTTTTCTCCACAACCAGCAACAATCACCCACCGGTGGTTATGGTGGTGGATAGCCCTTGGTGTCACATCGAAAATATGTGAGTTTGGTGGGGGTGGCTGGGCGTGGGTGGGAGTGGGTGACCAAAATGTGCTTTCTAGCACATTTTATTGTTATGGGAAGGCCGTAGATGCTTCAGATTATTTCAAAATAGGCGCGTCGACTGTGTCGGTGAGTCTAAAAGGTTCCGGAAAAACCTGGTTCTGGAAGGAGAAGGTTCTATTAAATTCCCGAAAGTCCTATAAGGTTCTAAACTGAGTGACGAAATGTGTCAGTGTGTCTAAAAGGTTCCTGTACATTCAATAAATTTCTTGAAAGTTCTGGAAGGAGAATGTTATAGAAGGTCCACGAAAGTTCTATGACGATCCAAACAGTGTACTAATAAACTACGCGTGCGAAGCCGCGCGGGCACAGCTAGTACTATATATAGGCTGATTTTTGCAGGTACAGAACTTTAAAATGAAATAAGGTACATATTATTCGTGGTATAGCTTTATTGGATGATTTTATGCCATAAGTATTTAAATAAGTTAATATATATTTGGAAGCGTTGTTCTGGCATAAGTCCATTCACTATGAAATGGCAAACCAAACAGAGCACAAATCAGCTGTGAGCTGTCAAATTGGCTATCACTGGAAAAAAATGTTGCCGATTTGAAAAACAAATCTCTAAAAAAACACCCTATATTTTAACACTAATGGAATAAAATTATCTTTCAAATAATGCCAATACCGTGGCCATTACCACGTATTATACTTTATTTTACAGTTTTATACCTATAAAAACCAACCCTTATATTATGAAATTATGTCGACCTCAGAATAAAGGACAAATAAGTCATCATTTTTATTTTTCTACAAAGTATTACCGTGTGTACTAGGTGTAAATAGGTACTTCAAAATAACGTGTTTTGTGTATTGTGTTAAACAAAAACACTTTTTTAGAAATTCTTTCCGGTTAGATCTTTAGATATGATCTAAACCATGAAAAATCCTACTATCGCTTATAAGCATTACTCTAGTAATAGATTATTATGATAATCATTACACGAAATAAAGTTATTGATATCAAGTGTGACTTTGATGCACTTTCATTTTCTGGAATTAAGTATTTTAGATACGTTTTGATTTAGAACTTAATTAAGTATTTTAGATACGTTTTGGTTTAGATCCTATTATCGCTTATAAGCATAACTCTAGTAATAGGTTATTATGATAATCATAACACGAAATAAAGTTATTGATATCAAGTGTGACTTTGATGCACTTTCATTTTCTGGAATTAAGTATTTTAGATACGTTTTGACAGATGAGCAAAGTTTAATTCATAGGAATATTTAATACTAAGTATATTTTTAAAGCTTATAAGGAACGAAAATTAGATGAAAACAGTCTAGGTACAGTTAACATAAACATATAATTTTAGAAATAATTATTCTAAATCATAACATTTCTCAAATCGTTTTTGGATAACGAGATGTTTTGTATTCTTTTTCTATGAAATTAGTCCAATGTTAGAGATTATAAAACAAAACATTTCTTATTTTTAAAACATGAAAATCATTTCCGTTGTATAACAATATTCATACATATTTATATATCACATTAATATTAAAAATATGACGAGAATAAAAACAATCTTAAAATATAGGGCACTAGCCCCTAATACCTACAAAGCAAAATTTCAAGCTCAACAATCTATTTTTCTATCAGAAAAAAGCTTTTTGGTTTACATCCGTTGGGAATCAAACTCGTAATCCGTAACCGTACAGGTAAAATTTTTATATACTTTCTCGTACATCATGCCATACATCTACACATCCTTTCCTTATCCACACCATTCGTATTTTATCCATATTCTTGCGTTCTTTCGTTGGTTATGGTGGACGGCAAAGTACTTTCTCTGCATTGTGAAATGCAATCTGCTGCATATCTGCGTGTATAAATCAACGTGTGTGTTGAGTGGCTTGTTGGTGTTGGTATAGTAGTCATAACGTTCGCCTAATGATCTTGTGGTCGATGGTTCGAGCTCCTTTCCAGGATACCAGGAAGTTAGTCCTATTTTCGGAATAATTCAATTCTAAGAATATTGATGGACACGTATTCCATGTTCGCATCTCTATTGAAAAAAAAAGGGTTACTGCCATATCAGTCAATAATACAAGTTTAATAATTTATATATCTACGGGCCTCACGAAGTGATGTTAAATATTGGAATCAAACGTTGTTTCGAATCGATCGAATAATGAAGTGTCATTGGTCGAAATTGGCGCTCGAGGTATTCTGCTCCAATCGCTAGCCAAGATTTTATCTTACGAATTCCGAACCAGTTTGACAATTAGAACCACGGGATTCCGTCGCCTTAGCTCCTGTTGGAAGTTTGACACCATTCTTGCTGTAACTAAAATACGGCGTAGCCGTGGTTCAACATTTTAAGCCTTTCGGAAATAGATATGTCGATCTGTTTCCGAATTAGACGAAGCCGTGAAAATTAAGATTGGTCAAAAAGAGAAGTTCGCCGGTGACCACAGCAAGTGCAGCGTACACTCGATCTACTATAAGCGGAGCTCTGCAAATTCCAGAACCAGGACGGAATCCGTAAGTGCAATTTTAACTGTGTACGTAGCTAGTGGTTGTAGTAGAGATATTTCAAGTGTTGAGATCTAGACCATGCGCTTTATCGGCGGAGATTGAGAGGGAAAATCTTTCTTTCTTTACTCCGACCCACGTTCGGTGGTGGCAATTTCATCCATGGATGTACAAATATGTTTGCCAGTTATAGAATTAATTTTTAAGTATTATTATTATTATTCCTTTTTATCATTGTATTTACTTACTTTATTGTATTTCTTTGATTTTGTTTTATACACATCTATTATTTTGGGTTCCTTTTATTTTTTATGTTATTTTCCTTATATATTTTTTTCTTACTAGTATGTTACTGTTTTATTTCTATGTATTTTATATATTATAATTATGTATTTTGTTTTTCAATAAAGACATATCTGGTTTTGTTCGAGCGGTCGTGCCGCTTCGCAACGGTTTAAACGACGGTGCGGAGCAGCACGGTCCTGCTTGTTAATTGAAAAAAATGTCAACCTGGAGGCGATTGAGTAGGACCGATACGGACGCTTTTGCTCTTAGAACCGTCCTGGGTAAGCGGTAGGTACCATTCACTGCCAGTTTTACGTCGAGTATCGAATTATAATGCATTAATCACGTTAAGTACAGCCTAGGTATGATTACAGTTAGCTTAATTATTCGAGTGCGGGGGATGCAAAGCGGCCATTCGGCTGCCACTCTAGAACCGAGAACTTTTCCGCGGGATTTTAGTTTTGAATTTCCCTCCAAAAGCGCAGCCCGCCTCACTCGCCAGAGCGGAAAACATTTACGTTTTCGCTGAAAATTTCAAGTCGACTTTTCAAATTCGTTTATTTTATTAACTTTTCAGACTCGGCGTTTACAAAGAGCTGTTTTTGAAAAACTGTGGTGGATTTGTTTCAATGGTTTGATCCGAGATTGAATTTTGAGATTTGCAACAGACCTCGTCTATCAGATTAAGGTGATGACTAGCAATATTTTAGATACTTACGTTCAAATTTTTCAAGGACACAATTACTGATTAAATAAATAATAGAAGTCTCATAGAGATCAAGCTATTTTTATGAGAAACATGTATCATCATTATCATCATTCTTGGCACTACCTTGGTGGGTCTTGGCCTCCTCAATAATTTTCCTCCACTCATCTCGGACTAGTGCCAGCTCTCTCCAGTTCCGAAGCTCTAAGGCAGAGATGTCTTTGAAGACGTTGTCACTCCATCTTAATTTTGGCCTTCCTAAGCTCCTTCGCCCTATTGGCCTTGAGTTCAGCAGGGACTTTGGTGCTTGATGCTCGGCCATTCTCTTCACATGACCCAGCCACCGAAGTCTTCCCAGTTTTATAAATTTTGTGACGTTTGGCTCCTTAAATAGAGTATAGAGCTCATTGTTGTAACGTCTGCGCCAAAGTCCATTTTCTAGAACCGGTCCGAAGATACACCTCAAATTTTTCCTTTCAAAAACATCCAGTGCTCGCTCATTCCTCTTAGTTAGTACCCACGTCTCAGCTGCGTACGTGAGCACTGGCCTAATAAGCGTTTTTTACACTAATATCTTGGTGTTTCTGAGAAACATGTATAGAAGTATTTTTATAGGATGGCCGAGGTCTTGCAACCTTTATGCCTGCTGGCTTAAATGATCACTCTGCACAATGCAATGTTCACCAATGCCTTTGTAATAATATCCACACTTTATAAATTTTGTATATATGATCCAAATCTGAAAACCTTTCGTATATTTGATGTGACTATGCTAGAATATACGGGTTGTGAGCCCTGGGCCATCCTATAAAAAGACTTCTATACACGTTTCTAATATAAATACGAGTAGCTTCGTCTCTGTGAGACTTATATTTTTTATCTTAATTAATAATTATCCCTCTGTGGATAAATCCAGTAATTGTGTTCTCAGAACATACTCCAGAGGGATCGTTATCAATCAAGATATATTATAGATGTCTCACAGGGACGAACCTATTTATATAGGAATGTAGGCATGGAAGTCTTTGAGTGTCTAAACAGCTAACGGCCTATCGTATGGCTGGTTTGAGTGATCACTTTACACAATGTAACGTTCACTGATATTCCACCCGTGACTGAACACCACATCTAGAAAGGAAAGTAGGTATGGAAATATTTGGGTGTTCATAGGGCATACGACCTATCGTGCGATTTGCTTAAGTGATCACTTTACACAATGTAACCTTCACCATTTCCAACCACGATAAAATACCACATCTATCAAATTTTTGATTTTAATTTTTAAATATTTAATTTTTACAATCCGTTTCGTATGCATATTGTAATTATCATTAGCGCGACCGGCATACAATCCGTTTCATATGTATACTGTAATTATCATTAGCGCGACCGGCAATTTTCATTATTCACTTACAGTGATACAGTGTCCCTGGGACAAAATCCAGTACTGTGTTCTGAAAAATTTGGACAAACTCAAAATATTCATTTTAGTACTGTTTACTGTAGCACAGCGAAATTAGGCACCCTAGCAGGCGTGACGCATTATAATAAGACAGTGTCATAAAGCATGTCTGTCCTGGTCCAAAGTTACGCGACTTGTGTACGTAATTTAATCTTCCAGGATAAACTTTGTAACTTGCATCGCCGCGCTGGCAGAATCCACTGTCGTGTGTTGCTTACCGGCAAACATGACGGATGTCCGTCGCGTGTCTTTATTTTCGCAAACAGCTGCGCATAAATATCGGGGCGCGAAACACAATTTGACGTAGTTATGCAGAAAGCACCCAATCCACAAAATGCTAAAAATGAGTTTTATACGGGTTTTGACAGCTCACTGCGATATCTTTATGTGCTGAAATTCTCCATGGTTTATATGTTATAGTTTATTGTAAATTCAAGATTTTTCCAACCCACATCACGGTCATCGCCGTTAATGCATAATAATCCCTTTGCCAAAAAAAGAGAAAAATAATCAAATATCGACGTATTAGGTTTTTGTAGATTCAAATTTTTAGAAGCCATTTTCCATGTTTTTGGGGTTGGATACATTCTGCATAACTACTTTTTGTATTTTTCATAGAAACTTTACGTCTATAAAAATAAGTAAATCACTTCCGTTTTTTGCTGGGAGAAGAATCTTTAGTCCCGAAAATATTGGGAATTCGCCTATAGTAATTAATTTATTTTTGTATTATTTTAATAATAATTTTTTAGTGAATTCTTTTAAATATTATTAATATTTAAAGCATTAAGTTTTTGGTCAGACATTTTAAAAAAATGTTATGTATGTTAGTATGTAACCACTAAAAATTACTTTTTTGTCCACCGGTTTCGAGACGCAACCCATCTCTTCTTCAGGACAACCACTGAACTAGCGTGTAAATAATACATGCTAGTGTAGTGGTTGTCCTGATAAAGAGACGGGTTACGTCTCGAAACCGGTGGACAAAAAAGTAATTTGTAGTAGTTACATACTAATGAATAACATTTTGTTAAATATTTTAAATATTAATTAAGAAAAATTATAGAAGTCTAAAAGAATCGAAACTGTGAATATGAAAAATGTGTGTGAAATAACTTCTTCAAAAATAATTTTGTGGTGACATTATTAACATAATTGATAAAAAAAAAACTTATTTTTCACCACTTTTGAATTGAAAAACATCAACATGTTTCAATACGAAAGTGGTGAAAATTAAGTCTATTTTTATTAATTATGTTATATATAAAATATGTTCTAAGAACAAACCAACAATTTTTTAATTATTAAAGTTTATTACAAATACATTCATTTTTACAATAAACATAGACTTATAATGGATAATTCTCTTCTACATGAGAGACATAAACTCGTGTGTAGGAGAGGAGTATCATTATATTTTAAATATATTATATTATATTATTCTAGACAACTATTTATATATAATAGAATGTATACACAATTTAGTAATAAGTAGGTGGTTTACATAATAATGAAATAAAAATTTAATTAAGGTATTTTTAACGTTTTTCTTAAATTCCTCATAATTTTTTTCGATCCTCATTTCAACCGGCAATTCGTTAAACCATAAATATATTGTTATTTTAAATATTTCCTCAATCAGATTCTGATTGAGATGATCGGATCTGTTGCCGATTCGATGAACTTGCCCAAATTTATTTTCAATTATCTCTCAATTTATTAGTAAAGACCCTCAGTGTATGTATAGGGTGCTGAAAAGTGTGTGTCAGTGTCAGTTAGTATACAGGGCCTAATCGTGCTTGGATTACTAATCTCCTAATCCAATCAAAAGAAGGAAAGAGACAGAGATTTGCCATTTGTAATGCGGACCAACATCGGGATGTTATCCTGTGACGTCATTAAATAACAATAAAATCCCGGATCTGGGTAGCGACAATGTGATACAGTGCTTAATAAATAAGTCAAAATTTATACTAGATATTATAATTACATTTTGCATTATTCTTAGTTGTGTAACTTTAACTAATTTATTAAACAAACAAATATTACTGTGTGGACTAGAACTAACCTATCTATAAAGATTTTACTAGAAGTGCAATCTTTGTTAAATGCAATAAAGCTTACTTTCAAGCGATAAAATTTATAGCAGATTTTTTCTTGCTTGTTATGTTTATTAATAATTTTTATAATATTTTTTACTGAAGACATAACATAAAAGTTTTTAAGCACATACATTTTTTCGTCATTTTTAATTCTTTCAGGCATCTATCTCATCATACATTTTCATTCCTTTATACATACATACAATAAATATGGACAAAGAACATTAAAATATGTCATACCAAAAATATTAAATAAAATCCCATGTCGTGTCAAAATGGATATTAATAAAAAAGGGCAAAATACAGAATTAATGAATATGTTATTAAATAAAAGAGACTTATTTTGATTTTGGTAATATTTGTATTTTTTCTTGTATTGTTGATTTGTATTTGAGTTTATAAGATCTATTGTAATTAATTAATATGAATGTAATTCTGGTAAATACAATTTATTTATATATATGTATTGATGCACCTACAGACAAATATCAATGTGATGTTTTGTGGGTCTGAGATGTAAAAAAAAATATTAATAAATAAAAAAATAAAAAAAATAAAAATAAATAAATAAAAAAAATATTTTTGAGATTATATTTTTTCCTACGTGGTAAACTAGTATATTATAGGTGTCTCAAGCAGACAAAGCTATATTTTTTTTTGATGTTGATTATATGATTAATGATGTCCCCCAGAATTGTGTTCTTGAAAAATTTGGACATACTCAAAATATTACTCGGTAATGTTATTTTGCTTAAATTTTTCGTTTTATGTTTGGAAATACTTTTACTAAAGGCAATCTCATCTATAAAATATTTTGGAAATCGGTTATTGAACTTTTTAAATATAAAAATAGACATATTGTACAGCAGTCTCCAATTAATCTCTTTTCTCTTTAAAAAAATTTACTTTGTATTACACACTTTTGAGTTATATAAATAATCACTGCTAGTCTCAAGGGAAGCAGTTCCTCTCATCATCGGTGAATTTGATAAATAATCTAAACACGTTGTCAATCTACTCTTGAAGGGGGTGAGGCATGGAGGGAAGGGTGGGTTTATTGGTCATGAACGGGAATATATACAATAATGGAGAAGCACAGAAGAGTTTTTTTCTGGATTGGTGCTGTTTTGAAAATGTTCATAATTTTTCTCTTACGTGGCACTGAGTGGAGAAGTTTTAATTGATGTCTATCAAAAGAGCAGGGGTGAGTAGTGAGGACGATAAGCATGACTTTTTCCTAAGCAAGTGATTTGAAAAGAAACCGAAATAAGAGATATATCTCGTGATTAATACATTAATTAAATATTAATATTTTATAAAATACTGCCAGGTAAATATTAAATTTAGATTTTTTTTCCAAATATATCAAACATAATACTTTCTTTGCCTGCCCGTCCTTCCGTCTGTCTGTCTGTCGTGTAACGTTCGTAATGTCGTTTGAATTCATGGCTAAAGAAAACAAATCAAACGGCCGGAGATGAGGCTTGAACCCCGGGCCACCAAACCCGAATCTGCCGTTTCACGCATGTTGCTACGGCCGCCTCTCCGTGGAACGCAAAAAGATGCTATAAACATATACTAGGCTTGGCAAAGACGTGAACTAATGTTTCGTCATTTTTGATGGATTACGAGGCATGAAAAAAGTGATTTGTTTCGATCATGTGATTAGAAAATTCTGAGAAATTGTTGTTTTTTAAGCATCGGAGATTATTTCATTCCCTATCTATAAAATAACTCAACATCAAACAAATACATGTAGTCATATTGTAATTATAAATAAATATTATACTGTGCTATGAGTAAAATATCATCAACCCATGCTGTACGCTCCTCGACCGCTCTGACGGGCGGCGAGGTGGTGTTTCAGAAGAAAAAGACTGCGTAATTGGACCAGCGCCGCTCGTTAAGCAGTTTAGCTTCGAGTTGTGCGAATCTCGATAAACTACGACATTTCAACTATCTTTCCACACCAAAGTTCCGAAGATTCCTTTCGCGAATTTCCAGAACGAACGTTGCTTAATTACTCGATTTCTTGCCGTCACGCCGTTTTCTCACATTTTTTCTCTCGCTTCCTCCCGCGGCGCCGTATATTTCGGCACACTCTTCTGCCTCGTTACAGGACGCAGACAGTATCCGCCATTTGTCCAAATTGATGTCTAACCTCGGCAACTTGGGACAGAACTTTCGGATATTTCGCAACCGGTATGTTTCTACACAATCTAATTTTTCCTCGAAACGTTACCTGTATGAAGCCGTGTGTTGCCATACGTTAATACTTTCAAAATACCCACCACCTACCCCCACTATTGGCACTCTAGTTTATAAGCACATAATTTTTTAATGTTTAGGCAGTTAAGATTCTCCCTGAAGCTGCGGTCGTAGCGAAATCTGGTTGCATTTGACAATAAATATTAGTGGTGTTTAACTAAGTTGTTTTTATTTATTTATTTAACTTTCAAAATACTTCATTAAATGGTGGTTTGCGATACTACTGGCTACTAGCTGTAACCCGTTTAAAATGACGGTACTTTTAAATGTCAGTTTCGGAGGAATAAGTATTTATTTATTTTTCCAAATGATTTTTTTTATGTGAAACAAAAATATCCTTTAAAAAATTCGAAAAAAAAATCGAAAAAAATACTATTAAAACGGATAGACAGACAACGAAATTATTGTAAGTGGGATAAAACGAAAACTTACAGAGCAATATACATGAATGGAAATTTATTTACAATATTTTTAAGAGTGTTCAAATTTTTCAGTTACCGGCGGCTACATCTATAGTTAGGGAAGCAATCCCTAGTCGGGGTTGCCATTTCGGGATCCCTCGAGATTAGAATTTCCAATCCCGCGGGAACCCTACGGATCGGGATCCCGAAGAAGAATGTATTTTTTTTATTATAGAGCTGAATAGCAATTAACGACAATGCCTTGCATTTTTATATCAGTAATTTTAATAAAATGTTCGTTATTAATCATTGCATTAAAGTTTTTGTTGGCATTTTTCCAAGCGTCAATCAGTCAATGTAGTAGAGTAAAAACTAATAACTAGTAGTAGTTATTATTCAAAACTATTTTCATTATTTGAATGTGACAGCAAATATTCAAAACTATTTTCATTATTTGAATGTGACAGAACATAAGTTTTAAGTACTTACTAAAAGCTCCATAGACACATACAATTAAACGTACGAAACATAAAAAATGCTGATCAATCTCGATAATTCTGATAATCTCTCCCGATTTTTCGGTTTGAGATTGATCTCGTAAAATGCCTCGAGATCTCGCGGGATCGGGATTGCATTCCCTACCTACAGGTTGACAGAATGACAAATACAAGATGTTTTGAAATAAGATTCTAAAATGTATTAATATGTAAAATTCTTCGTCAATAAGCATTATTATTACTAATATTTATCTGTGAATTGTATACAAATTGAAAAAATTTAAAATATTATATATATATATATATATATATATTGCAGTACTGATGCTGGATACTGGTTTATAATTTTACTTCGTACAAATGTTAATGCACGGAATTTCTAGAATTGTATATTATGTATCGTCCTTTGTGGAGGTTTTCTAGTACCGTGTTCACTGTGTTGTCCTTAATGAAATCTGTCCATGATGTGCTGAGCACTGCATCTCAAAGGCCTCTAGCTTATTCGTATCTCGGAAGCACAAACCAAACATGGCGAGTTTTCCTCCATTTGCAAATGTTCTTCATTTCCATCTCCATCGTCTCTTCAGAGGTAATACATCACACTAGTGAACGGTAAAACTTTTAATAAAAACATCGAGTTGACCAGGTCATATTGGTAATTTTGCGAATGGTGAGGTATCAATCATGACGAAGAAATACATAGGTTAAACACATTGGTCCAGAAATGAACAGAATTGGTTTGAAATTATTTTTTAAAAATATATGAAGACCCCGTGGCAAGAAGTTGTTAACTAACATTCAAGAAATTTGCATTTCGCCTTTGAAAAATAAGTTTTATTGCTAATTCAAGATTAATTTTTATTGATTTATGTCACTAAAATATCAAAAAAGTATTTACAAAGTAAAAAAAACGCATTTATGCATGAAAAAATAAAAATATATTAATTCTCCCTAAAAAAACAACTATTTTTTCGCCTCTGGAACTCATTTTTAATAGAATAATACCTTTTTAAAATTGTTAACATACGAACATCAAACAACCCTTCAAATGTTATCCTTTTTTACCATCCATTATCCAAAATTACAAAATACCTGGCATGTTAATTAATAATACAAAACGTGTTATGTACAATTGAAAATAATTGAAAAATAATATAAACGTACATATTATAATAGTCTTCAAATAAAAACAAATATGTGACAGTACTGCCAGAGTAAAATATATATTAACCATAAATATTCCAATCAAATAAAAAGGCGTGTTAATTTGAGAATGATGGCATGAACATGTTATTATTGAAGATAACATGTGCTTCCCATTAGTAACTGATTTGATTTTTATGAAAAAGTGTAGTTAACATGTTCATCCCTATGATTTGAACATGTTCTAATAATTTTTAAGTTCTGAACTTATTTCCAATGGAAAGGGCGTACAATATTTAGTTTAGGGGGCTTATTAACTCATTTTTGACAAAAATGTTAGTTAACAACTTCTTTCCATGGGGTCTTCATATGTTATCTGCGCGAGGGTTTAACGCAATTCTTGGGTTCAAGTTATCCACAGGGAGCGGGTTGCGTTGACATTTTTCAGTTTTAATTTATACCCTTATTAAGGACAGTCGGTCTCCTGACTCCATTTCATATGCGAATATGAGGGAGAAGATCTCGAGTGGTGTACCAGCCGGCCGCTGTGCGCCCGTCTGGGCTCCACGTCTTGTGTCTACCACCATTCCATCGGGAACCGTTGCACCGTTCACAAGCAATATTCCTATTAAATAATTGTTCAACACCACATTCGGCGACTTGGATCTCTTCAATTCATCAGTCTGTGATTTCAAAACTCTTCGATTTTCATCTCAGTGATAATCCTTTTTTTCAATATCTTCTTTCTTTTGTCCAGACCTCGTATATGTATATGCAGATGAATAGCTCACGTATCTTTATGCTATGTTTGTTTTACTCTTTTTTTCTTCTTGTCTCTTTCTTTTTTATCCAAGTAGATCTGTCCTTTCCACCCCAATCCTAATTTCCCTTTTACCATTAATTCTTTGACTCTCATGGTTTATTCTTAAAATAAAGCTTTCATTTTTTTGTGTATTGTTAAGATATTTTTGTTTTATATTAATACGTTACATCCTAATTCTGTTAATTTCATGAATACTGCTAGTTTCACGAAAATAAATAAATTTCATCTATTCCAGTAATTAACTAATCTCAGTATTTAATTGTGAGTATATTCAATTTCCATAAATAGTTTTGCTTGTTTAACTAACTTTACAATTACATACATTCACACATCATACAGGCATACACCACACGTTGAACAATGAAAGATTCTCTAGCTCAGATGAGAATCTTTCCTCATACCCTCTCGCATTGGTAAACCATCTACTAACACACCAAATCCTGTTAGTTTATTATATTTAGATATCATACAGTTACAGGATGCTTCAATTTATTTTATCAAATAAGATTAATATTAATTTTACGTAGAAAGTCGTGTGGTGGTAGCAGCGCCGTAGATTTAACAATTCCCATCGTAATTCTCAGTAAATTTGGCAGTATTCAACAAAAAAAACCCGTTCGGGACGTAAAAAACTTTAGGGCAGAAAAATTACTCCTGCCTGGAAATTTCACAAAGTGTTGTAAGTACGTATGCACCTGCCTGCTGGGAATATTGTTACACCGGGAAATGGGAGTTTCAGCGCGGAATATGCAAAGTGCATTTTGCGAATTTTTAATGATCCGATACCTAAAAAAGTACTTCGCACCGCCGGGGTTAAGTGCGGCTCACGGGTGAAATGACCAAAGTGATTTTTTTTGTTTTATAATTTTAAATTTTATTAACACCTCTGTTTATTTATATCTCTAGGACATTTGATGGTGTATTGATAAATTACTATATTATATCTTTAATTTAGATATTTGATATTTACATTTTTTTGCTAGTACAGGTATTTCTGTTTTGTTTGTTATCATCTTAAAAGTATTAATACTGGTCAACGTTAAATTAATCAATTTGTTTGTTATTTTTTAAATTAAGATTGCTTAGATTGAAGGTAGTTGTGTACTTCAAAAATATATATTTCGATAGCATAATATACATCAAAATGAGCAACATTTTCTTATATAAAACTGTTTTATTTGGTATAAAAATTTTACATATCTTATTAGTACAAGTTTTCTAAATCGTCTGTATACATACAAAATATTTATTTTATTAATCTAGATATTTATTTATTTATTTATTTAATATTCATGGAAGACCAACAGTATAACAAAGAAGCATAGAAAATATTGATATAATGTAATTTCAGATCTCTACATTTAGACGTATATTATAGATGTCTCATAGAGACGAAATACAGACTCCGTTAGTAATGAGATATTTTTTAATTGGAGTTTTTAAAGCAATATTCTTGATTATATATTTCCTTTAATATTCTTTATAGGTATATGTGTATACGACATTCTTCTGAATTTTTAACATTATTATTTATTATATTTATTTATTATATATTATAACTAGGATACGACTGAAAATTATTTAAATTTTTAACTACTTTTTAGACAAGTTTTTATATATTCAGAATATTTTATGTTTACATTACTTAAAATGTTACGATCATCGATGTTATAAAAGTATTTTATAATGTGCTACTTTTTAAGTTCCACATTATAAAAAATGTTTACATTTTAACTTATTTCTTTTAATAAAACTAATAAATAATTCATTTTTCTCTTGGAAAATTAATAAAAAGAGAAAAGTCTTCGAGATATTTGTGATACACCTACATTATGAAATAAGCCATTGATTATCACTTTTTTTTATATCATCGTAAAATGAGTAATAAATAGTTAAAGACATCTTCCACATATCCACCGAATAATACACCGAAAACCTAAACAATTTTTTTTCGTTTCATATATTAAAAAAACGCTTATTTCAAAAGTACTCATTAATCAAAAAAAATATATCAATATTCATTACTTTAGAAATTTTTGTGTTATAAAATTAAAAATATATAACACAAAACAATTTTAATACAAAATAAAAGAAAAATATGAGAAGTGTACAAAATATGTGGCAAGTGACAAGTACACTTTTTCTTCGCTTTCATGTCATTAATGTTTGGTAACCAAATTTATTACACTCGTTAATCATTAATAAATATGCTTCAAATCATTGTTCCGCCTGTTTTTAAAAAATTGCTATTTTATTATATTAAATACAGCATAATTAAACATTTCCATCGAAAAATAGACTTATTCCGGTTGTAACATGCGCCGCGCACCGTTAAAAAACTAATATTTCTCAATACATATTTAAACCCTGAGGGATTTTCAAAGGCATATACCGAGCGGTGAAAGCGGGCTGAATTACAAGAAAATGAGGTCACGAGGACAAAAATATGCGAATCCGTTCTGGTAGAGACTAGCGATTCTTTTTTTTTTGTTAATTATTATTTCTTAATGAGTCTTTTTTAATGAGGTCACTCGCACTGCCCTCCATTTATAGTATTGATCAGTAATTCATAGTGATAAGTTGTACTCTTTCACAAATTCTGTGAGTCGAATCTGTGCGCTAGGAATCCTTAAGGATCAAAGTGCCTTATCCTGATTTGTGGCGCTTTCTGCGATTGTTCTCTGGATCTCACAGTCAGGGCACTTCCCGAGTATGTGCTCCATATCCTCTACTGCATCACACTCTGGGAAAGTGGTGAGTTTGACGGGTCCATTAAAAAATCTATCTTGCCACAGCGTGCCCCGATTTCATTCTTATGCGTCCATAAAAATACACCTAAATTATTTTAATATTTCATGACGCGATATCAGGGCGAGTCAAAAATTATCAACACTTTCGCCATAATACGCCTTGAAGGTTCTGGTATTGCCTTGTGTGCATTTCATATGACTGCGGTCATGTACGCAAAATTTGATCCCGATCGCGTCCTTTGCCTTCGGGGTCAAATATTCTGGTAATACAATGTAAACATGTCTGCTCTCGGGGCATGCAGTGAGAACATTGAAGCATGGCATTTAGGTAGGCGTATATGTATTTGGAAAAAATCGAATAAGATATATCGTCGCTGTACATTTAATAAATCCTATGTGCCGTTTAGTACATTCCGAGATGAACGAATAAATTTGTTAATTTTTCATATAAATAATGGACATATGTATACTAAAAAAAACATTGCCGTTCATCTGGAAATTCTCTCTAGTATGTAATTATATAAAATATTTTTTATAAATCTAGTCTGTGCAATTATTTTTTAAAACAGTTTTATTCGTTTATCTCAGAAAGTACTAAAACGTCACATAGGATTAATTATATATACAGCGACGATATCTCGTAATATTCCTATCACAATTATTATTATATTATTCAGTTTTTAACATAACATAATATTCTGTCAAAACAATTCCTTTTTTTTTCCTACAATATGACTGCACAAAATTAATGCTTCAATGTCACGCGTCTGTCTGCTCTGCTAGCAGTTTGCGCTAAAGAAAAACAACGAAGAGAGATCCGGTTTCTCTGTGAAAGGGGCTAAAATTCATCGTAAACTTTTATCACAATGACTGCTATGTCGTGTAAAAGTGTTTTTGTGGTCTAAGACAGAAGAGGGAGTCATCCTCTATGAAAGGCGACAAGATTCTTGATATGGTCCTAGCCACTAGGCGAGTTACCATCGGTGCGTCTTCTTTGAACATCAGTCATGGTTCTGCCCATCAAATCAACCACGACAACCTTGCCTTCCATAAAATCTGAGCACGTTGGCTACCAAGACAGCTCCCACAAACTCAATGTGCTGGAAATGGTACAAAAGGAAATGGTACAAAAAAGTACCAACCGAAAACCTTCTTCGTGGAACGAATGCGCAAGCTTGTGGAACGCTGGAACAAGGGAGTATGTCACCATGTAGAAAAATAATGAAGGTACATATTAAAACCCTGAGTTTGTGTAAATGTGTAGATAATTACTCCCTTTATATTAACTCGTGGTGTCTGCTTGCTTGCTTGCCTGCTTGCCGTCGAAAAAACTTTGGATCGATTTTTGACCCTTTTCCCGTGATCGAATCGTCTGAAACCTTGCAGACAGACTCGTGGCGACGATCAAGAAGATCTTTCAAATTTTCGTTAAAAAAATTAATAATTTTAGTATTATTTTGGATTTTTAGAAGTTTGTAATGGTTTTTTTCAAATTGGAATTATTCCAAAAGTTTGATTACTACCAACGGCGGCCTGATAACGTCACGGAATATTTAAAATTTGAATTACTCCGTCGTTAGGTTTAACACGTACATCACTAGGAATTTCGAAAATTTATGACAATTCGTTCATGGATGACAGCACACTTCGGTTTTTTGGGAAGAAATCAAATCATAAAGAGATATTTTTAGAGATTTTTGACATAGATATCTGTCTAGACACGTTTCATTTTCAATTAATCAATTATTTAATTACATGATGGTAAACTTTAATACAAATAAAGGGAGTAAAATAAAAACTTGCTTTTATGGGTTAGTTTTTATTTTTAACTTGCCTTCGTTATAATCTACTCGTGAAAAATGAAGATGCCAGATATCGTAAGAGGAATTTTTAAATGCTTTAAAAATGCTAAACCTTCTTAAAAGGTTGATGTTCCATAGAAGGCGATTGGATGTCTGTGCAATCATCCAAGCAAACTATTCTAGCGTTCTCAAAAATATATTATATTTACATTCCGAGATTGGATTTACATAGGATATCTTGTATTATGATTTCCTTCCGGAATGCAATGTTTATAAAGGGAATATAATATTTGCATATTTAAAAAGTAATGTATTAGTAATACAGTATTACCATAGTTTTACCCTACTTTGAAAGGAATGTTTAAACTTTGGAATTGAATCATTTTGATTGTTTAGAGATTGAAAAGGATTATTTCTACATATGATTAATTATTTTTTCAACTGATTCAGCAACATTGTAGATTGACATTTAAAAAAAAATTGATTATATTATTTGTATATATCTAGTTTTTTATTTAATTATTTACAACGACATGTTTCAGAAAAACCTTTCCATCACCAGGGTGTTGCATAACTGTCAAAATATCAAAATGAAATGTCTTTTGTTTCTCCGTTTTTCAAATAATTTAGAAAAATAAAGAAACAAAAGACATTTCATTCTGATATTTTGACAGTTATACAACACCCAGACAATGGAAAGGTTTTTCTGAAACAAGTTGGTGTAAATAATTAAATATAAAAGTAAATATATACAAATAATATAATCAATATTTTTTTTAAATATTATTAATTATTCAACATATTTTGTCCTTTGCTTTTACTCTCGTCTTTTGTGTTTTAACCATAATTTTCATATATTCGTATATAGCTGTATTTGAAATTACTAACAAACCCTTCAATAAAGACAGTAAAATAGTAATGCCACGCTCTCAACGAAACTCAATTAAAACATGCGAACGTGTTTCTTCCATTAAAAAAGACAACGGTATAGAAGGCCTTAAATAAAGCCTCAATAACCGTCGAACTTGCATACGAAGATGTATGAATTTGGATGAGGCGAGGGTTGTATGTCGGAACAAAAGTGTGTGGTGATCTATCCTCTTTGCCTATCCCCGTGGGACAATGGCGTGATGATAAGTAAGTAAGTATTCGGGCCACAAATTTACAATATTACCTGATACCTTATATTTCAACATTTTACTTACACATTTTTTGGGCCTGTATTACCTATCATCTGCCAAAATCCTCCGAAATCAAATGTCATAATATCCAAACCTTCTTACCTACTATAGTGTGCATCTACAGAAAAAAATGTAATTTAATTAAAATAATCCATATTTTAATGGTTTTATGGATACTGCAACATAGGAAACAGAACGTTTAATTTTTGTCTTTTTTAAAACGATATATTTAACAACTTGTCGAAAAATATTGATATCTAAATACCACCACTTCTTCTTCAAACTGTATAAATCAGTTTGTAATTAAAATATTTAGTCTTTATTTGAAAATATACGAGATTAAGTGTACCAAAGATAACTGTATTGCGTGAAAACTAAAATAGTGTTTTGGGGTTATAATTTTTTTGATGTTATAACTTATAGTGTTCATATTTTTTAAGGAAATGCTTCAAGAGTAAATGGATCTATCAAAACCCATAGCCTGTTTAGCTATGGGTTTTGCAAAATGATTTAATAAGTTTAAGTTAAATTTAGCAAAATCGAGAGCAAATACGAAATTCGTGTACTGGGGCCTCTTAATGCAGCATTTTATCTGGAGGTAATGAAGCCGTTATGAACGCGAATGATAAGTTTTGGCTAGAATTGTTCGGAAACAAAAGCTGTGTTATCAAGATAATGCTCCAATAAACACGTCCACTGTTGCGAGGGACTTTTCGATAAAAGTTTAATCGCTGTATTGGAAAACCTCTCTAGACTATTCTGTTCCCTACATATTATGTATATCAAAAATAATTATTTAGATCACAAGTGAAGATAGAATGGATTACAACGTATACTCTAAGCAGCCTCACGGATAATGATTTTAAATACTGCTTTCTACAATGAAAAAATTTTAGACTAAGTGCGTTGCTATAAAAGAGGGCTTTTTTCAATGTAATGATGTATCAGATAATGGATAATCATGTCCCACAATTTATTTATTTATTAACACCTTAGGGGTCTTTTACAGTATAATATAAAGCAAAATAATTTTTATACTAACTAACTAACCTTCACGCTGTTTCTCCGCAAGGTAGGTATCCGCAGAGAGAATAGAACGCCATATTCCTCCACCTTGCACACTACTTTTGCCTCGGCTACATTCATACATCTTCTCACGAATGTCCTACGGTTGTTGAGGCTTTTAACAGGGCCATCCTCCAATACTTGTAGAATCTAATTATGCCAGGTCTTTCGCGGATGCCCTCTATTCCTGTTACCTTCAACACTTGCCCTGTATATTTTTTAACCATCCTTTCCTCGCTCACACGTTCTACGTGACCAAACCAAATCAAATAGGTAATTTTTACATACCTAACTTACAACACGTTTTATTAAAATATTCCAATAAATACTAAAAATAAAACATAATTAAAAGAGAAATGAATAAACATTATATTACTTTAAAATAAAAAATATATATCTACCTAAACTAGTAATATAAATTATTAGTACCTATAAAAGTTAACAATAATAATTAAAACCTTTAACAAAATAATAATGAAAATTGTAAGTTAAAAGTAAATGCAGAATGGTACTAATACAAAGAGTATAAAAAATAAATAAAATTATGACGTATAAATGCAAAAGCGCCACTATGCATATAGGATCCACAATTGTTCTAAACCTTTTCTACGAACTTAATCATCAATTATGTGTAGTTATTTGTATATTTGTTTAGGTGCATGGAGAGTGAAGTTTTTTATGCCACGAAATACGTACGCGTCATGCGACGGAAGTTTTCACACCACAAAAGTAAAGTTTATATATTTCGTGTATTGACTAAATTCACATGTAACAGTACCGGACTGCGAACATAGTGAGGGCAGAGTGAAATGCGCATACGCATTCTGTCCAGTTATGTTCCAACGCAAGGTATACAATACAGCACGTTGTTTACTTGTGCGTACCAAAGAAGTTAAGTTGTAACGAGCGTACATAAATACACGCGACTACTTTTTATCCTAGTTTTAACTAACGAAAGCAAACCACCTAGATGGACTTACATAATGTCAGTATTCGCTAGGGGAGGCAATGAAACACTCAAAACTATTTAAACATTTGTTTATCATGCAATGTCACTGTACACGAATTTAATCGGAGCACCATTGTTTAGTTCACAATATCACGCACTTTATTCTCGCTTGCTAGAATCATCTCCCATGTTTGGTCGCACAGGCAATTCGTTACTGACCGTATATCTGTCACTTGTTCACACTGTTCGCTTTTGTCTGTGGACTTCTATGTCGCGCTTGTCAAACAACAAAAACTCTAATTGCGCATCGTGTTATCCTCGTAAACATATACCTACATGTCGCTTTCTCGATGCTTTCAAAATCCCGTGGACCATCCCAGAACCTACTAGCAATTTCCATTTTAGTGTAAAAAGTATATTGTGCTGAAAAATCATCGATTATTATTCATTCTTCCATTTCATGACAATCTCTTCGCGGTCTTTTATCTGAAAACTAATATTTTTTTTAATTTTCACGCAAGCAAAAAAACATGAGCAGAGCTCTGTTTGCGCGGGATAAAATATCCGATCATTTTCATTTGCTTACGCCGTCCGCTAGTAGCGTCCGAGTCGAGAAGCTCCGATGGCAAAAAAGGCGTCACGCGGTAACGTAGATTACCGCATTACCGACATCAAGCGCGGAGAAATTTCAAATTCCGAACCCTCGGTGTGACAACTAATGAATGTGCAAACTTTTTGCAGCATTTTGTCCTCAGCGAACCTCATCAACGCTGACGGCGGCATTACTGGAAACGGAATGACCCATTCCAGCCGAAATGGCGCGATTAAACTTGGTGCCTTCTTTGGAAATATGGGAAAAATTTCGGGAAATTAGGGCGAAGCTGCCGTGACATATTTTACCGGGTGATTCGGAAATCGTTTGGTTATTTAGGTAAGCCGGGCTGCCTTGCCGGGAGAAGTTTTCAAAGGTTAACTAACATATAATTCATCCCGACTTGAAGATTTTGAAAGTTTATTCCACTATCTATTTTGGGTTTAATTTTTATTAAATAAGGGGTATAAAAGAAAAGGATGCAATATCAAAAAACAAAATGAATATTTTTTACTTTTTAATCGGTACATAACTTAATACTACAAATATCTATACAAAGCTATAGAAACATCTTACTCAACTATAATACTGTCACGTGTCGTGGCTGCAGGAGTAATTAATGAAAACGCTGGGATTCAATACAGGATTTATTGAAAAGCGATTAATTAATTAAACTAACGTACAAGCTATTAAATGTACGCTATTCCTTAAATTAAACTCTTTCGCAATTTATCACTCGTAAATTGACACTTTCTATTCGCTTTAACACTATTTTCACTGTTCACTAGAATATTCCATCAATTTCTGCACTTATTAATTTCGCTTCGGTTTACCTCGCCACGTAAGAACTTTCCAGAATCGCTGTCGAATCTCCGCTCGCTTGGCACCACTGGCTTCTCGCCGCGACCGCTCGCTTGGCCGGACTATCCGCCGCCCGCGGTTACCTTCGATATGTTATTGCTGTCAGACGCGTACGGAAAATAACTCTCAAACTTGCTCCCGCGTGTCGTATTTATAGTGGCTAATGCTGTTATCGAAATTCCGAGACGCTTCCCGCGTTTTCGAGAAGTTACTCGCGTTTTCCAGAGTTTACTAGCAAGTACTCATAATTTCCAGATTTTGCTGGAAAGTTGCAGACGTCACTCAAAAGTTGGAGGTGATTCCAGATCCGTTGGAAGTATTGTGCCAACTTTAAACAACTGTCACTTTGACAGAAATGCGCGACTCCTTTTAACCTCGTTACAATACAATAAATATGAATAGAAAAAGATTAACATATATAGGGTATAAAAACAAATGCAGCAATATCCAAAATAAATTAATGCAGTCACCAAGGATTACTAATTTAGAATGTATTGAATTCGAGATTTTATATGAAATACAGCTCTATCCCCTCCAAGTTCATATTTCCAAATTACTATTGAAAGCAAAGACAGCAATATTTTCGTATTGTAAAAAGCAAAGGCAGTAATATGCACTTCAAAACAATCAACCCACAAAGATACGTCACGAGACAAAATGGCCGCTTCGTACTTAAGCGAGAGTTGTAGCAATGACAGGTTTTTTGCATTTATTTCAGAAACACCTCAGTGGAATAATGCTGCTTATGCTTTTATACCCCTCAGATGTTCTCTTCTTCTTCATCCCTTTTATCCTAATCAGGTCTGGAACCCATCGCTTGGTCAGCATTCATTCACCGCTCTATGTCCGCTCTGAAGATATGACCAAGCCAACTTAGTTTTCTATTAATTTTTATACACCCTCACCAATAACTCCGTATATTGACAAAAAAAATCGATCAAGAATCCAGGCTAAGATAAGATACTTAAGTGTCGTTAAGATAACATCATTCGTAGTTTTATTAGGGAAGGTCTTGAGATGAACTCGTTGCTGCTTCAAATTTTCTATTTTATATTTTTAAATAGTTTATCGAATAATAGAATGGGGTGGTTTCTACATTTTTTTTGTTTCGAGTAATCCATAATTTTAAAATATACACAAAGATGTACGTCAAACACATTTATATATAAAAAGTTTCTATTGAACATCACAAATATCGGTGCAACCACAGACAACCACATTAAATAGTCATGAACTAACATAAATTCCTTATCCATAATTTGGCACCACGAGTGTCGTTATTATATTTGTATTGTTTAAAAAATTACTATGAGCTTTTTAATTTTGAAACAATTATAAAAAGAACAAATTTCTTAGAAAACAAGACGCGCTTTATTGAAAGAATATGTTTTTAATTAATTTTCAAACACGTAAGCTGTAAAAGATACTTTTTCTTTACTAGGGAATTTAGTTTTGTAAGAATAATTTTTTTAACTGCAGTATAAATGCATCTTTGACGTACGCGAGGGGGAACATTTTTCCTTTGTGACCCATTTCCTTCTTCATATTTATACATATTTTATATTGTGTGCAACTTTTATTATAAAGATATCGTTATTAATTGAGTTATTTGCATATTCTATTATAGTATTAGGATAACCCTCTCTTAGCAACAGATATCAACAGTGTTTAAACTTTCACCAAATGGTTCGTGATAATTCTACCATTTTCATGCTTCGCAATCATAAATGGACATTGAAAGTATGCATTGATTTTATATAGGTACTTGTTATGGAAGCAGGAAGATAATTAAAATATTTAAAACTCGCATAACCTTAATTTTACGAACAAGTAGGTCTTGTAACGAGCTAGTGAACCTCACAAGTATTGATATATTCAATTTGAGTTCAAATACTATTAAGAATACGATGTTTGGCAGAGTGTTGCTTTAAAAGCTTCTGTGTATAGTTTTCTGGGATATTCTGCCGTGTATATGTGACCTCTCTGGCCAACGTTTTGGATCCCATTGCAGAGTCCATCTACACGGCAGAATGTCCCAGAAAACTATACACAGAAAATTCTGAACGGCCATGAAAATCTAAGGACATTTTTAGCTTTAAAAGCTATTTGTATTTATTATTATGTGCTTATTATTTTTCATAAATTTCGTTTCTCACTTTTTAGTTTATTGCTAATTTTTTCTGTCTCACTGTTGGTTAGCTTAAAGTTTTAGGATTTGAAATTATGTTGTTACAGGAATCATTCGTAATGGAGTTGCAGTCTAAAAAAATTCAAGATTATTTATTTATTTATTTATTTAATGTTTATGGAAGACCAACAGCACAAAAAAAAAGCATAGAAAACATTGATACAATATAGATGGCCAATTACAGGTCTCCACATTTAGAAATATGTCAGTAATGATAAATATTTATGATATACTAAGGCATATTAATTATATAGAAAGAAAGAATAAAAAATTTAAACAAACAGAAATATGTCAGTAATGATAAATATTTATGATATACTAAGGCATATTAATTATATAGAAAGAAAGAATAAAAAATTTAAACATTTATTATGTTGTGTTATTAAAATTGTGAGCTTGTGAATACTCTAAATTAATTAATTAATAAATAACTCTACTGGTATTAATCCGTAGTCTATTTTACTATTTACTTTGATGTCAAATACTTTTTACAAATTTCATTAACAGTACAATATCTTATTACTCCAGAATGCAGAGGCGGACTAAATGTGACTCTATTACAAGGGACGGTAGTGGGCGAATTCCAAGCTGGTATTAGCGCTATTAAAGACAATTATCGCCGATAATAGCAGGCCCTAAAGCCAGCTGATAGTCGTTGGACATTGATGTCTATAATACAATTGTCCATATTAATGACATCCAGTGTTAGTGCAGAAACAGTGATTAGATTGATCAACATATAATTTACTTCAATTCAATTTATTCAATAAAAATATTTATTGTTTCTGTGGTAAATTTATAGAACTTCATAATCACACATATGGAAATAAAAACACTTATTTTTTTATTGTTTGATTCATAAAAATCAATCTCAAATTTATTAAGAATACGCTCATAAGGCGAAACGCATCTCACAAAAATTAAAATATACAACTAAAAACGTGTTTTTATTTCCATGTCTTTATGTAAAAAAATATATGTATACATGATACTCCTAAATATAATGAGTGCATATTAGTATTATACATTTAATTAATTTTCATATTTAATTCTGTATATTTAACTCTAAATATACAAAGAACACATATTAATTAAGAATATATAGAGGCGAAGGGTCGTAAACTGGATGCTCTAGAAATACTAGAAATTAATAAAGCAATCAAAAATAAAAATAACCTAATAAACATTCAAATACCTGCGTCATCCCCATTGTTAAAATAAGTATTATTATATGTAAAAATTAATTACTGTTGTATATGTCAATAAATAAGTAACCCCCCCCCTCATCGGTCATCCCTTTACTTTCTATTTGTCGGCCATATTGATTTACAATTAGTTCTAATATTGCCTCTGAAGATGATGGTTGTATCCATCGAAAGCGCTTAGGCTTATATAACTCAAATTAGTGCAATGAAACGTTGTGTATAAATCATTGTGTTAATATATAAAAAGTCTTATCAAAGATGTAGGAGAATCCTGCTTCGGAAAACTTCTTTAGAGACATGGAACAGATTAATATCTAAAGTGATAATGTTCAGGTAGCTCTTCCAATAGCATTCCAAGGCATAAGTGGGTTGGTCCTGTATATTGGAATGTGAAACAATCTATGTTGACGCTGTCTTAAATAATTATCAGGAACATACAATTCGCATGATTTCAGGATTATTGATTCTACTACGATATAATGCGTTATCAAATACACATCCTTCTAGTCTCTCATCTGTTGCAGCCAAGCATAGTCCTGAAAAAACTCGGTTGGGTAGGGCCAAGGATAATGCCCGTACTCTTTCATCTTAGAGGTATCTCAGAAACTATATTGCCAAATAATATGGTCTTGTCTCTGTACAGCGTGTTGAGCGCTGATTGCGCGTCACACTCTAATTATGTAAAGTTGTAATGTAATTCTAGTAAGTCACGGATGTTACCGGCAAACATACAGACAACGATATTATTTTATTTATATACGTTACGCGTAAGCATTACACGAGTCAGACACTTCTCTGCATCATACCATCCCTGCAAGAATTCGTCTTTATCTACATATTTTTTCTTCATTAAAGATATTAAAAGTTAAATTTTCAAAGCAAGAAAACACTTTGTGGCTTGACATTATAAGACATTTAAGAATAAATTAAAAACTAAGTTTTAAACCACTTAATTGCTATATGTTTGTCAACTAGTTTCGGTTGGAATCAACCTTCTTCGGGACAATTATAATATAAACTAATGTAAGTACAGAAATTTATAAAAGGGGAAAGAAAAAAAGAGAGGGACAGAGTGTCAACTAAGTGGGGGGGAGGGAACGGGAGGAGTTAAGTGAAGATATAGGGAACAGCTTTAAAATTGGACTATTAGATAAATTTATTTGTTTATTTATTATTTGACTATTATTATTGATAGCTTTATTAATTTCTAATGCTTCTAGATTGTTAAGTCGCAAACCTATTCCGTTTTTGTGTAAAATTTTTGGCCCTGTGTTATTATCAAATGTGTGATCAAAATTAATTAGATATTAGGCAAATTCAAAAATTCATTTTCAAACAAAATTACGTTCTCGTGTTTTACAATTTGCTCGACAACCTCCTTTAAAATGAAGGATATTTTTACTCCCTATATATTAACTCGTGGCGTCTGCTTGCTTGCCGTCAACAAAAACTTTTGATCGATTTTTTCCGTTACCCAATCGAGCTGAAACTTGGCAAGCAGACTCGTGGCGACGATCAAGAAGATCTATCAAATTTTCTATAAAAAAATTAATAATTATAGTATAATTTCGGATTTTTAAAAATTTTATTTGTTTTTTCAAATTGGAATCATTAGAAAAGTTTGATTAGCAACGGCGCTTCGGCCCGTCGCGGAATATTTTCTAAATTTGAATTACTCCGTCGGTATAATAGGTACATCACTACGAATTTCGAAAATTTACAAAACAATTGGATCACAGATGACAGCAAAATTGGGTTTTTTGGGAAAAAATCAAATAATAATTTTTTTCTTTTAGATTTCTGCTTAGTTTTGAAGAATTCTACATTACTCAAATCTGATTCTGACTAAATCATTTGACAAATTCATAAGGTACGATATTGATGATAACTGAATCTATCAAAATCTTGAATTCGAAACGTCTGACATTTTAGAAATATATTAAATTTCTGTAAGTTTAGTGTTATGTTATATGTTTTAATTCGTCTTTAATTATTGTTATATTTTACAAAGAAAGGGAGTAAAGTAAAAACTTGTTTTTTATGGGTTACTTTTTTAAATGCTGTTTTACTAAAGTAGTTTTTGCTCGGTCAGCCACCGAAAAAACACTTTCCATTTTGATACACAAGCACTTTACACGTAGAGTGAATAAATTCCGCACACATCAAAAAATAGAACCGTCAGTGTGACAAGCTGTCGTGTATTCCGATCCTCGTTTATTATCTCACAATGTTTACAACCTTAATACACAAAATTTTCACTGCATCTTTTATAAAAAAAAAGCAGTGAAAATTCACAATGAAACGTATACTAAAAATTAGAATTGGAAATAAAGGCATTAAACAAACACAAAAAATAAATATAATATGTTGTATGTACAATATAATAATATGTTGAATAACTAATCTATGATTAATTTAAATGGTAGAGTCCATTCACTTTAGATGAGCCACTTGCATTAGTGTGAGTAACAGTCCGTTTACCAAATCTCGTAACATTCTTTTTTTTTGAGTAAATGACAACGCAAAAAATAAATATAAATATTATTGAAATTGGTTTAAAAAAAGAATACAGTTTCACAATTTACGTATTACAGAGGGTATTACTCACACTAATGCAAGTGGCTCATCTAAAGTGAATGGACTCTACCTGTTTGCAAAAAGGATTTGGTTATTTACAATATTTAATTTTCTTACTTACTAGCTTACTTACCATCATGCCGTTTCTCCTCGGGGGTAGGCAGACAGGATAGAACGCCACGCTCTTTTGTCCTGACACCACAACTCTCACCTCATCTACATTCGTACATCTCCGCATGCAGACTCGACGATTTTTGAGGCTTCTCACAGGACCATCCTCTATAATCTGGTTAATCTGGTCACGCCACGTCTTTCGCGGTTGTCCTCTCTTTTTTGTGCCGTTAACACTTGCGTCATTTATTTTTCTTACTATTCTTTCTTCATTCATTCGTTGTAAATGTCAGTATTTCTTATTTTTAATTGATCTAACGATCATCCTCTGCTTATTAAATTTATAGACTCTTGTAAATGTATTTTAAAAAAATGTTTTTTTTCCAAAAGTTGATAAGCCAATTCTGAGTAGTTATTGCTATTTTTATTTTTAGTATAAGTTGTTTCCTGATAAAGGGGCTAATGGCCCCGAAATATATAGATAATTGAATAACAACTGGTTTTGTACAAAGTATTTTCATCTTATTAATATGAATATTGTTACCATAAAGTTATTTTGCTGTTATTGACAAAATTGAGCTAAGTGTTTGTCTTGTGTTATTCATTGCAATTAGAGCCTCCAATCCGAATATTCGAATATTCGAACCTCGAATATATTCGCCTGTTTTTAAGTATTCGTTATTCGAATACTTTAAAAAGTATTCGTAAAGTATTCGCTCATATTTATATTATAAGATTTTTAATATTTTTCTAAAAGAAACAAAGATTACGTACCCTGAAAGTCATATGCAAGCATTTTCAGGCATACGATTTTTTTCTCCAGAAGTACCGCTATCGGCTATATGGAAGTCGGAGATCAAAGATGTAAACGCCGTAAATTGTCAGACATCTTTTGCGTTTGCCTTTTTTTTTAATCTCATGTTTATCTTTATAGTTTTTTTACAATAAGCACTTACGGTTAACCCACTTTGTTTTGTCGACGATGGAGTCGGCTTTCTATTATTTTTTAGTATTAAGCTTTCATATGTACCTACTTGAGCCGACAAACAACAGGTTATATACAAAATAATTTTTAAAAAACTTGCACGTGGGGTGTGAGATATGAATTAATATAAACATATCTAAAATTTTGTCTGTTATCGAAATATATTATTTTTTAAATCTATAGAGTATCTTTATTTGTATTTATCATCCGAAATAAATTATTCCTTTCTTAAAAATTTTACGAATATATTCGAATATATTATCATTGACTATTTGATATTCGAATAGTTGGAATCACGAATATTTGGAGGCTCTAATTGCAACATATAAAGGAGCATATATAAAACCGATTTATTCATTTGACGCAGTGACTGTTATACTACCGTCATAGGCACTTACCTAGAATTTACTTTACCTTAAGCGCCTCCAGTTTATTCATCATATCTAAAGCATTGTGACAGAAAGGTATGCCCCCTAGCAATGTCGCGCTGTCACTTTGACAGCCGAAAGATAAATATGGCGTTTTTCTTCAATACGGAGGTACCTACTTATCATGGGGTTGGACAAAATGCAATTCGATTTTCTTGTTTTTAATAAAAACATAGAATTATGTGTACGCGGGCGAGGTAAGTTATCTTTATAGAATTAATAATACATAATATGTACAAAAATTTCTTTTCTTCGTACTTTCAATTATCCGAATCTTATGGTTTGAGTCTTCTGGGGTATTATGCAGTGCTGTTACGACCTTTCTGGCCGACGTTTTGGATCCTATTGCAGGACCCATCATCAGGGCTGATGTGTAATTGTGAGTGTTGGTGTTGTGGTTAAGTATTGGCTTGCAATACCGCTGAGATCAGTGAAGGATAGAGATCACTTAGAAACATATGGAGTGTATAGACTCGACTGTCAAGATTGCGATAAAGTTTCCAAAAGGGTTGACAAGCACAACTTGCAAACTCAGTCATCCAGGAAAATCAGCACTGGCTGAATATTTTCTGGATACCGGCCATCATGTTGCATTCGAACCAAAAATCCTTGAAAAGCCTTAGAGTGACCATACGCGTCTTACCAAGGAAACACTCGAAATCTACAAGCACCCGATAAATATTAATAGAGATGATGGTCTCAAATTAAAACCATCATGGTATCCGGCGCCTCAAAGTCAATCTCGTAGCAGTTCCCGTAGAGATAGTGATCAGACAATAGATGAAACATACACACAACACAAGATAACACGTGACTTCGACACGGTATTGCCACGTAACACATAAATACAAAAACACCAAGCTTTCGACACGGTATTGCTAGCCAATACTTAACCACAACACCAACACTCACAATAACACATCAGCCCTGATAATGGACCCTGCAATGGGATCAGGAACGTTGGCCAGAAAGGTCGTAATAACACGCCATAATACCCCAGAAGACTCAAACCAGAAGATTCTGAGTGGCCGTGAAAATCTTAGAACATTATTTTTCAATTATCCGAAAGCCTTATGACAACAATTAGTCTGGTTGATTGAGTCTGTACTGTAGATGTAATCTGCCGGGTTTGTATATTGTCATAAAATCTTTATTTGTAAAGCTATAGAAATATATTCAATAAAAAGATAGTTACGGATCCTGCTAAATTTTTTTATACAAAATTTGTTTTTTTTTACCTTTCCTAGTGACTTAATTTTTATTACGAAACTAGAAGTGCTCTGAAAACTTCGCAAATAAAATGGGATTTCGTTAAAAATGATAATAACATCAAATACTCAACATTTTTAATTAAAAATAAACTCAATTAGATAAAAATCTAAAATAAGGCGGCAGATACAGATCTTTACATTATTTTCGTCGAAAAAGTTTGATAAAAATGGGGTAGATATTGGCTTGACTCCATATTTCCCGAGCGATAAAATAATTTTTAACTTCGGGAACAGAGAAAATAATTAGCGCTAATTATAATATGCCCGGCATGGTGCGGGGGCGAGGAGGGAATTAAACGAAGTTCAATGATAAAGTTCGAGAACTTTTGCCATTTATGCAAATCACAATGGAAATTTTTCAGAAGAAAAAATACTTCAAAAGATAAAATTTCACGACTTTTTAGGAAAACTCGAGTAAGGGAGCAGTTTTGCAAAATTTTTACGGTGTCGTCCCCTTTTTTCTCGGGTCGTTGGAAATGGCAGATGGGCGTACCCAATAATTTATAGACCAGACACACAATATACGTGAGAAATTGTGGCGGTGATAAAACGTGATGCGTGTTTACCAAGGCCGTATGCAGTGCATTATTAAGACATTTTTGGCCTCAATAATATTAAAGAGTTAAGGTTGTTATTACGGTCGTTAGACATATTAAACTGTAATTTCGGATATTTTATACGCACCATATGTATTACCGAGAAGCGAATCTCGACGTTTCGTTGGATACTAATTCAACGTCATCAGGAGGACGACCTTTACCCGCGGAGGTGGAGGTCGGACTGATTAAAGATGCCGCTTTCTAGAGCTTAAATTGAATTCACTTTGTTGTGGAGATGACAGTTACAAACTATGAAGTATTTGGCGCCCTGTTCTAACGACACTGATTCAACCCTTGAGGGAAGTCGCAGTAAAATCCGCCGACGTAACTAGTACATATTGCACACTGGCGACCTCTATTGTAGAAGAAGAGAACACTCCACAACAAAATGCATACAATTTACGCAAAGAAATTAAAAAGCAGCACCTTTAATCAGTCCGACCTCCACCTCCGCGGGTAAAGGTCGTCCTCCTGATGACGTTGAATAAGTATTTAACGAAACGTCGAGATTCGCTTCTCGGTAATACATACGGTGCGTATAAAATATCCGAAATTACAGTTAAAATAAATCAATAATATTTCCGATTCTGATAAATCTCCTAGATGTATTAATAATATCAGCTCCAGAGGAATATCTTCTCTGTAAAGCAAACTTGTTGGGATTCTGATTAATCGAATAGGGAAAATTATTTATGAGAAATAAAATATAATACTGCGATAAATGTTTATTTTCTATTCTCTCCTAGCCCAGCATGTCTAGTGCTTCGGATTTCTAAGAAACTGGCTAGTTTATCAGAATATTGTGCTCGTTGAAATAACTAACAATCCATGTACATGCCATTTCTCTTGAGGATAAGAAAATAACATAGAGCTTCACTCTCTTGTGACCCGAATCATGCTTTGATCGTTGAAGCATCTCGACTCATATATTTTTGTAAGGCTTGTATTTAACCGGGCATAAATTAATAGTTATTCGAGTCTCAAATATGTGCCCATTGCCGTCCAAACTGATACTTAGAACTAGAAGATGTGCAGCAAAATTTGAGGTACAATGTACTTTAAAACATCTAAAATTCCGTGCATTGCTGACTGAATGGCTATTCAATACTGGGAGGAACCAGCTGGAAGAAATGCTCAAATGAACAATACTGTCGAAGTACAGATTGTGAAGAAACGAGGTCTGAATAAAGAAGAAAGAAGAAACATCATTATCTCTCAAATTGGTAAAAAAAACACATGGAAGAGGCCTCAGATGATTTGATGATAACCGATGATCCCATGACCAACGATCGATGATCACTCATTAATGAAACTTACTCTGTACTTACTCTATACTTTTGACATTTACTCTTTACTTTTGTTCTTATATTATCAACCTTGGAATTAATTTACTTAAATCTATTTTAAATTAATTATTTACACCTTTGTTTGTTACACATATGTGTATATACTTTTCACTTTAATTTACTTTACTTTACTTATCTTTTTATTCTTATTTACTTTATTTCTTACATCTTTAATACTTTACTTTAATTTCTTTTAACTTTTTTAATAATGCTACTACGAAATTACACATTTTAATGGAGTCCATATGAATGGAATGGCTACTTACCTCAGAACAGGTAATTTATGTACCTAGCGAGGTAGGTAACGATAAAGGCCTGCACAGAAAAACTGTAAATTGTATTTATTATTATCTTATTCATTTATCTTGTTATATGAATAATCTCTGTTGTTATCATATTCTTACCATTAATCATGTTTGATGCAAGCTGTTATAAATAAAAACCAATATCTAGCTAATAAATGCCGATTTATCGGCACTGAAACTGAAACTGGAAGTATGTGTTGGTAGTGCGAAAATTAACATGATCACCAAATGTACATTAGGATTTCACTACCAAAATAAATGAGATTGTAAGTGAACAAATTTCAGCTGAAAAATTATTAAACAATATTTTTAAACAAAAGTATGTTCTAAGAATCCAGTAACTTAATTAATTTAAAATAAATTATAGGAGTCTCACGGAGACGAAGCTAATTTATATAGAGAAAAAGTCTTAGACGTTAAAAGGAATATTGCTTAAAAAATAAAATATACAGGTATCATTACTACTTACGAAAGCTGTGTATACTAACTTGTTAATGAGAAAAAATCAACACACCATATGTATATTTATAAAACTTTTAAACAACGTAATTAAAATTTGGATACTGCATGGTTGATATTCAAAAATCCATTACAAATGTATGCGATGAAAGCGTATAAAAGCACGTCTTCAATTTTTTTTTCATATTCCTTCCTGTTCTTCCATGCTTAATCCGTCTATGTTTTAAGAATGTTTATAAAATGTATAAGTCATTCCATATTGGCGACGACCAATGGGAAGATTACGCTAGAATGGTAGTAGATTCTGAAGATGATCAAATAAATCCACCCCAATAATGGTTAATCAACTATCCTCAGGAATCTCCAGCACATCGTGGGGAGTAGGTACTGGAAGAGCGGTCTAATGTGTGGGTCTCGTGATGGAACTAAAAGAAGTCCTCATATTTAGTCCGCTGCCTTCATAAATCTTTCTGCAGCACTTTGAGCAGCCGCCATTTTGAAACAGGACAATGTGGCGGTTGTGGAAACAATTATTTTAATTCACTGCAAATGCATATTTCGAGTTTTTTTTAGGAAAATGTGGATTTTTATTATTCTATTATATCAGAATTTATATTCTAGACTGCAATTTTTTAGGCCAATAACTTAGACAGAACCTTTTTTCTTATATTAAAGTAATAATCTGAACATTATTTACAATGATTAAGAAACATATTATGCGTAAATTTAAATATTCATAAAAACTGCTCCGCCTAGGACACTAAAAACGTTTTTTTTGACCGCGGCCTGTCGATTAATGCTTATATTTTATTAATTATTGTAAATAATGTTCAGTTAATTACTTTTACATAAGAAGGGTCTATCTAGTTATTGCTCTAAAAAATTACGGCCTAGAATATACATTCTGATATAAATTAATAATAAAAACCCGCATTTTCGTAAAAAAAAATACACGCATTTTCAGTGAATGCCCAGCCTTAACACTTAATTAATCGGGTTTTAAAAAACGATCTCATATACACAAGTGAGAAAGTAATTTAGAGAAAGCGGTTTAAATTTATATCAATTAACGTATATTATAGATATCTCACAGAGACGAAACTGTATTTCTTATGGGAAAGTAAGTATAGAAGTCATTTGGGTGTACATAGGACTTATGACCTATCTTATGGTTGGCTTAAGTGATCACTTTACACAATGTAACATTCGCCATTTCCACCCATGATAGAATATACCATGCTTATTCATTTTTTGGAAGTTGTATATATGTTCAAATTGCGTGGAAAGCTTTCACATATGAGTTGTAACCGCCTTTCCATGCGGCCTGTACAAAGCCATTTTCATTCCCCTAAATCCCCACAGATGTCGCTAATGAGAAAATCTACAATTGATTTTACGGAATTTTGAGAGCAATATACTTTATTGTGTAATGAAATTCATCCGAATTACTTGCATTACACTAGGATACGCCAGGAAATATTATTTCCAATTTTTGTTAAATTCCTTTTTTTACCAGTATTTACAATTCAGAATATTTTGAGTTTGTTCAAATCTTTCAGAACAGTGCTGGATTTATGTCACAGAGACATTATTAATCAATTAACGTATATTATAGATATCTCACAGTTTCGTCTCTTTGAGATATCTATAATATACGTTAATTGATTAATAATGTCTCTGTGACATAAATCCAGCACTGTTCTGAAAGATTTGAACAAACTCAAAATATTCTAAATTTATATTTTTGTACGAAATACAATATGTACAAAACAAAATATTAAAATTATAGACTCTAAGCCGTGTGACCACACCAAAGGCAGCGAGACAATCCTTCCAAAAATCGTATTTCCCACAATTTGAAATACCCTAAGAGATTAATAATAACATATTTAATAACTCTCAAAGCTTAGGCAATAAAGGTTCAAAGAAATTTTGTGATTTGAAAGGTGAAAGTATAATATTGAGTAGCTTGTTGGTCTTGTGGTTAGAACTCTCGCCTCATGATCCAAAGGTCGCGGGTTCGAACCTCACTCCAGACCAGCAAGTTGGTCCTACGTATTTTCATTGCAGAAGCGTTAGGCTTAGTTAGAAAATAGTAAGAATATTGATGTGACACGTATTCCGTGTCATAAATTAAAATTATTGTGTATAAAAAAATATATATTGTCACCATTTCGTTGCGGAGGGAGAAAAATTAAACGGTTATGTTTTATTTGACACAAAAAGTTGCTGAACACAAATTTAACTGGAGTACTGTTCTTTAATTCACATTTATTTCGCATTAATCGCTTGTCTGTGGAATATTTTATACTCGTCTTCTAGAATATTCGCAAGTCTCTTGCACACTGATCGCTGTCGAATGCCCGGCATTCTATGGAATAGCAGAACTGTCACAATAAACTGAAACTACGTAGTGGTCGCTCCATATATATATAAAATGTCATTTCACGAACTTTCGAGTGTGATTTTGTGTATTCTTAACATTGAAGTAATTTCTTATGATTTTAAAACATTCCAGACCCACTTTATTATACGTGGAATTTATTAGGAATGATTTAGGATCTCGAGATAATATTGATAGTGTAATTTTTTTTTTTATTTCGCAACCTGGACTAAGAGTGTGGGTATGCTGAAGACACCAAATTCCCGACATTGATCCAACAGATGAAATAAGTCATAAATCAACGTCTACCAGCGAAAAAGAATGCGGAGTTCGAGGATATTCGTGTATTTTTCAATGTATGTAGCAACACTTTCCAGTTGAAAATTTGGTTGATTCGTATAAAGCATACGAATAAAAATGAAGAAAAATGATTTTACAAATTGTTTCAAATAATTTTATATATAATCTTTATATATAATTTTATATAATATCGTTTTTACTCCCTTTCTCGTAGCGTCTGCGGTTTTTTGTCTGCCGGAAAAACTTTGGATCAATTTTTACCACTTTTTCCGTCATCCAATCAAGCTGAAACTTTGCAGGCAGACTCATGGCGATGATAAAAATGATCTTGTAAGTTTTCGTTTAAAAAAATTTAATAATTAAAGTATAATTTTGGATTTTGAATGACCCTAACGCGTGCTGGGAGGAGGAGTATAATAAAAACTTTTTTTATGAATTAGTTTTTTACATCGTCATCTGTCTTTCCTCAAAATTTTGTCCAATTTTGATCAGATTGCAAAGATATTTATACAGAAAACCTGTAATTTTATCAAAGGTGTGCACAAATATCATTATTTAAACAGATGGTAAGTAATATAGGCGGCCCTCGTAGTCCAGTGGGTATGACACTGGCTTCTCACACCGAGAGTTCCGGGTTCGATTCCCGGTAAGGTCACAATTAATCTATGTGATTTACTCAAGCCTGGGTGTTTTGTGATGTGTTTCGCTTTTGTAATTGGGCCTAATTCTGTAATTATAGATAAGTATAAAAGAATGCAGTTTTTCCTAAGCTAGTTTTCTGAATCTCGCATTATAGATACTTACACAAAAAAAAATTACACTTTTCCCGCGTTTTTAATAAACCTTTCCACCCGAGATAAGAAGAGCATATATTTGAGTGGCTAATTCTCAAAAAAATATTTTTTTATGAAATAAAATTAATTAAAAAATTTAATATTAATATCATTTTGACACTCCCTTTCAAAGCTACAATGCCTTTAGAAAATTAGAAAGCTTTTGTTATCGGATTATGCGGTAGACGTTCGACTGAAACTTGATAATATTGCGTAATTATTTTATAAACAATATTATATAATAATAAATCGAGAGATACAATTTAAAATGTGGGTATATCAGATTAAACTTTAAAGCAGTTAAAGTAATGGGATGAGTCATAGTAAGGTGAAATAAAATATTTATTTATTTATTTATTTTATTAATTACACGGCTTAATAGCCTTTTACAACAGGTTTATACATAATTAAAATACAACAAACGACTAAATGTAAAAGAAAAATAAAGGGTATAAATGTAAAAAAGTATATATACGTAGTTTAAACATAATGAGGTTAGACATATATGTAAAAAAAAAGTATATATGCAAAAAGTGTAAAGTAGTGATCTCAGAAATTTTTACTCACCGATAATATAGCAATATTAAATTTGAATAGCCAGGTATATATAAAAAATTTAAGACATTATATAAGAATTTAATATTTTTTAAAAAAATGATCGTATAATGTTTTTTTAAATTTTCAGAGAGATAGATTTAAAATGTCGACATATGTAGGTAGTTCATTGCCCAGTTTGTGCATCCGAGGTATGCTAGAATTTGAACGATAGTTTGTGTCCGAATTGTCACAATAAAACAGCATGTTTTGGCGGGTCCTACGGTTAGGTACTTTAAAATTAATACTATTCAGGAGTTTGCAACAGTCGAAATTTGAGTGTAATATTTTAAAAAGGAATATTAAATCTGTTAATTTTCTTCGATCTTCCAAGGTTAGGAGATTAAGATTAGTTTGCAAATATTTGTAGTTTATTTGGTCGATCGGAATATGAAGCTTAAAATTTATAAATTTTAGGAATTTACGTTGTACCCTTTCTATATTTTTTATATGAACCCTGTAAAAATGAGATATTAATTATATTGCTCTATCTAGTTTCTTTAAATCTTTAAATTATTTATTTATATCATGAATAGATTGATTTCGGAATTTCTCTCAGGAAAATAAAAATCTTACATAATATGATTTATCGTGGGTGTAATATCATGAATAGTTTATTCGGTTGTGTGGTACTTACCGAACATACATCCCTACTCATACTCCCCTACATCATACTCCCACATACATCATACTCCCCTAAAGCGTGTAGAATATTGAAGAAAAAAATCGATTTATTATTGTAGACAAGGTAATCAATAATCATTATACCATTAAGTATTTGATATCAAAATAATACTCAGTTGCTAGAGCATCTTTGGAGCAGGGTATAGATTGCGTAGCGAAATTCACCACTGAGAATTGGATTAGAAGTCTGAGTCTCGCTACGGTAATTAAGGTATTTTGGGATTTATGTTTTATTTTTCGGTGCGATTTATGCCGCGCACGTCAGCCTGGTACAGGGGTTTTATTACGGATAATGAGTTACATGTATTATTTTTATATATTATAGATAAATCCTAGTTTATCGTGAACTGGCCAATAAGAATCTGTCAAAGGAAGCAAGACTAGCGGTACATAATGGCGTTCTAGTGCCAACCCTGATGCATGGAAGTGAAGCCTGGAATTGGCAAAAGAGAAATGAAAGTAGACTGAATGCGGTGTGCTGAAGACGCTTGTTTGGAAAATCTTTGGTCGATAGAGTAAAGAATGAACAAATTAGACGTGAATGCAATGCTGGCTGTAGTGCGGTAGATAGAACAAAGAAAGTAGTGCTGAGATGGTTTGGTCATGTGGAAAGTATAAACGAGGAAAGGATGGTTAAGAAAATATATGAGGCGAGTGTTGAAGGCAACAGAAATAGAGGGCGTCCGCGAAAAACCTGGCATGATCAGATACAACACAAGTGTTTGAGTATGGCCCTGTTAACAGCCGCAACAACCGTAGAACTTGTATGAGAAGATGTATGAATGTGGCCGAAGCAAAAGTGGTGTGCCAGGTTAGAAGAGTGTGGCGTTCAATCCTCTCTGCCTACCCCTGCGGGGAAACGGCGTGATGGTTAGTTAGTTAGTCAATATCTATGTTCTGAGCTCACGTTTGATAAAAAAAAAAACTGTGAAATTACGTGGATAGGGTGTACATATGTGTAACATATATCCGAATCCCCGTAATAACTGTTTCTAATTGTTTTTAATTTTAGTTGAAATAAGTTATCGATAATGAGAGGTTGTCTCTAGAAAACGTTTCAACTCAAAATAAAATATTCAGCGGAATAAAACAGTGTTTTTCAATTCATACTAAATCAATTTATCACTTTTTTTTCTACGATGTTTGAAACGTACGATGAGATGTATCATCATCAAACATAATACTTTCATTGTCTGTCCGTCTGTCCATCTGTCCGTCCGTCCGTCCATCTGCCTGTCTGTCTGTCTGTCCCTGAAATTTCGTGTAACGTCCGTAAATTTGTTAGAATGTAGGGTTAAAAGAACGAAATTATACGGTCGGATATTGGGCTTGCATCCCGGGCTAAAATTGTTTTTTAGCCGTGAATTCGAATGAAGTTACGGACGCACAGACATACAGATAGACAGATGGATGAACAGAAAACGAAATTATTATGTTTGATGTGTGATCATGGAGTTCTATAAACTTACCTCCGAAACAATAAAAATTTTATGTCTTCGTTTGTCTAATTTTTCAGAATAAACAGTTATATGCGCTTGTATCGGTCCTTGCTGTCAAATAAAACATCACGTACTCGTGTTTAAGTTTAATATTTTTAATCGGTTGTAACGGAACTGTGTCAGTTCACTCTTACCTTCTTCTTTTTCTAATGGTGCCATCTCATATCGGAGGAACTACTCAGTCGAGTTACATTTATACCAGTCCCTCAAGTTACGCAACCATTAGATGCGGCGTCTTCCTACGCCTCTATTACCTCTTCACTTTCACCAAAAACAAATAACTAGTGGCACACAGGCATACAAGCAGTACCATAAGCCTAAACTTTTAAGAAATACAAAAACCATTATCGATATATTTTAATAAATATTATTTATATTCAATTTTTTCTTGAAAAATGCCATATTTTAAGCCGCCTCGAAAATGATACGCAAAACAATTTTTCTCGCATTCCTCTCGGATAAATTCTAAAATATTCAATTTATATACCGCATCGGCGTGCGCGTGTGTGGGCGCGAGGTTGTGTTAGTATTTCAACCCCCAGACGGGTATGAAAATGTCACTTTAATTTGTGTCAAGGAATCCCTCGGGGTAGGGGGCGTATTGATGGCCCGGGATATTGCTCCCTTACCTTTTAGGGATGATAAGAAATACTCGCCTCTCGGGCCGCGCGGGAGATACTACGCACGCAGGTAGGTTCGATACGGGAGGCCCCCAACTTGACCTGAATATCTATGAATTGGCGTGATACGAGACCCAGAATGATGTCCATAAATGGCCATCGAAAAAAATGAATGAAGTCATGGGGTTAATACGTGATTTGTTGGCCAAGATTGTGATACATTATAATAGGTGTACCCATGAGTAATCAATTATTTTTGGTGTGGAATGTTTGCTTCAGTCAAGCTCAGTAAAGTGAACGTGTAAAGACGTGTTTTATACGCAGTACTAGCTGTGCCTGCGCGGCTTCGCTCGCGTAGATTTTAAGTACACTGTTTGGATCGTCACAGAACTTTCGCGAACCTTCTAGAACATTCTCCTTTTAAAAAGAAATTTATCGAGAGTACAGAAACCTTCTAGACACACCGACACATTCCGCCACTCAGTTTAGAACCTTATAGAACTTTCGGGAATTTTCCAGAACCTTCTCCTTCCAGAACTTTCTAGAGCGGGTTTTTCCTAGACTCACCGACATAGACGGCGCGCCTATTTTGAAACAACCTGAAGCATTTGCGGCCGTCCCATAACAAAAAAATGTGCTAGAAAGCACATTTTCGTCACCCAATCCCACCCACGCACAGCCACCCCCACCAAACTCGCATATTATCGATGTGACACCGAGGGCTATCCACCACCATAACCACCGGTGGGTGGTTGTGGAGAAAACTTGGCGGGTAGGGAAACACGGGTTTCTTTTTATATATGTATTGATATTGATTGATTTATTGATTGATTATAATCCGTGGTCTTGTAACTTGTGACAATTAAATTTAAAAAATTTATTACTCTGTTGTAAAATGGCGGACAATCAACTAACTGAAGAACATTTACGTCATTGCATGCTGTTTCATTTTCTATCGGGTGTTAATGCAACGGTTGCATCAAAAAAAATGTGTGATGTGCATGGAGACGTATTGAAAGTAAATAAGTGCCAACGTCGGTTTAGAAAATTTTCCGATGGTGATTTTGACTTTTCTGATAGCGATCGAAGTGGGCGCCCGGTAGGGTTTGATAATGACGCTTTAAAAACACCTAGAAGCATATTTTTCTTAAAAGTCTACCAACAAGATGGCAAAAGGTCCTAGATAACGATAGAGAGTAAATCGATTAAAAATTAAATTAAATTTAGTTAAATTCTTTTTTTGTTGCCACTTAAATAATTGATTACTTATGGGTATACCATAATTGGCCAATGTGAAAGAATTTATTTAATGTATTTTGGCCAAGAAATAAATCCGTAATTGGCCGTTTGATGAAATGAATGAAGTTTATGAAATGAAATTGGACAAATACATGATTTTAGGGGCGTGCAGTGAGAACAAGAAGCATTTCTTTTATTTACTTCGCACGCGCAGATTTTTAGTAACTTTATTAACCTTAACATATAGATATATTTTGTCCCGGACTTTTTTTTTAAATTTTGAGTTCTATAACTTCTCTATTGAAGGTATTTATATACAAGGCAGCGTTCGTAAAAAAAACCCATCACTCGACCATTTTTTCCTCGAGTTTAGTTGTAAAATAGGTCACCACAAAACGCTCTTTTATTTTAACGGGATAATGTACAGCTTATGTCCACCCTGAAAGTTCATTCTAAATATTGGTGAAAGAATTTTTGAAATCGGATGAGTAATTTGGAGATAAGATGCAAACTTACAAACTTTACCTCTTTATATATCAGTATAGATAAAAAAAATCGAAATTTAATATTTACCTGGCAGAATTAAATTAATTATTGTGATAGGATGTGAATAGGAATATAACGAGATATAACGCTTATCTCGGATTGTTTTCAAAATATATGCTTAGGAAAAAGTTATGCTTCTTGTTGTCACTGCACGCCCCTGAATCATGAATTAAATTCATACCTGACCATTTCATAAAATTGATCATGTTACAGGACGAATACATTATTTTTTAACCAAGAATTAAATCCTTCATTGGTCACTTAATAAATTAAATGAAGTTACAGGACATAAATATAATTATCAGTATATTAAGAACTCATTCTTATTGTAAAGTTGCAGTTTTTCAGAACAAAGTTCTGTAAAATATAAAACCAAATTTATTAATCAATTAGAAAGACATACAGAAAAATCACATCGATGAAAAAATGGTAGCAAACCTGTCCGGGAAAATAGGTGATCTGGGTTCGAATTCCGGTAGCAGCCAAAATATTTTTTAGTTGATTTGATCTTTCCGCATGCCTTTGTAATTAATTAATAAATTTGGTTTTAAATTATTGTCAAGAATTATGTATGCACTTGGCAATTGGATGAAATGACGGGTCATCATATAATTAATTCAATAAAGGTATTAATTTTTTCACTTATAAGTTTTTCTGATTTTCTTATAGTTTGTTTCTCGTTATGTTTTTAAACATGGCTCTTGGAATATACTCTTTCAGAAATACCATGGAAAGGTCTTTAATTTATGGTTGATTAATATGGACTGATGATAATGATAATGATTATAATATTCCTCAAAGATACAATACTTATTAATTTGTCTGCAGTTTAAATGCTTGCATTTTCCTTTTTGGGAATACTCTATGGATTTCTCTTAAAAGTGTTCAGTAAGACGTGGATGATAGAAATAATGGGAAGTCGTTACGACCGGTTCAGTTGGAACGATCATGATATTGAATATCTAATGTAATATTTAATAATTGGACTTAGCCGTACTAAGATCTGCATTACTGTGCCATTATCCAACTCTTTGAGATAATTATAAGTTAGAAACATTATACTTTAAATGAACATCCAGCGAATAAAATTCAACCCAAACGTGTATCATTCTGAGATAATTCAGTTTTTATTGTGATTTCAGGTTTATTTATTAAACCTGAAAAAACCTCTACGTACCCGACGTTGCAAGGGTCAACGATTAAATAAATTTGTGGGGGAAAAAACAAAGGTTCAATTGTTTTTCAAAGCCTCTAATTAAAATAATGTTTCCGTTTAGGAATGGATGGATAGGATATCTAGAAAAGAAATGTGACATATTGTTTCCGTCGGTAATATGTATATATGCAAAATTTGGAAGAAATCGGTCAAACGGTGTAGATTTGTACAGAAAATATATCTGGGGGAGAGTATGGGTTAGAGAGGTAAGGGGAAATGTCGTTTCCCAATCATTAATTTTTTTTTGTAAAGTGTGTAAAGATCAATAGACATTGATTATATTAAGAACGTTCATAATGTAACGAGATGGTAAAGAAGATTACGTGCAGAATCCTTTGTAATATATCTATGATAACAGTAAGATCGAACTCTCTACTACTCTCACTCTCACTCTCACTCTGGTATTATCTGTAGCATTCGATAAACATCTACAAAAATCGGAAACCTTATCGTAAACACTAGAAAATAAAAGATTGTTCTCGAGAATTCGAAAACCAGCGTTTAGCGTATATAAAACGGAACTGACAGCTGCGCCTGAGTTTTTGTTTTGTTTGTTTCTATATATTCTATCGGTGCGAAATAAGCCGCGGAACGACGGCCGATATGGTCACTCATGAGATAATCGGAGCGACAGAAATTAAGCGAAATAATCGAGCGAAGTACCTAACTGGCGAAATAAATAAATGCGATTTTTATTGAGATAATTAAATGGTATATTCTAACAAGCGATGACAAAGAGTACATAGTTAAGTGACAAATTTGGAAATAGTGTAAATTTAATTCGTGTTAATTAAGTTTGTCTATTTCATAAATAATAAATTGCTAATTAATTTCTAGTGTTTTCATCTGTCGCCTAAAGCCACGATCTTTGACAATATTTTACTTCAATTCGCCGTATGGCTTTGATCTATTTTTCAGAATTAAGAGGGGAAATTTTCTCCACACATTGATACCCAACTTTAACTCAATAAGTTTTTTTTCCAACTTTGCGGCTGGGATTCTGTCGGCAGTAATAAGATCACGCGTGCGTGTTGAGCAAGCACAAGTCTCAACTAGTTCATCTTTGAGCAGATATTACAAATTCACAGAACATTGAGCATCCTCAGAAGTAAAACAAATATTCAAGCCTCTTCGCAAATACCGCGAACCCCGTGCGTTAGCTAACAATCATATTTTGATTACAATGGCAAGTTGGGTAATAACCTTACATTGAAGGTTTCATCAATTTCCCCGCCGCAATGACGTAGGAATATTGACATTTGGAAGACGTTTGATTGTCTACATTTTGGAATATTCCAATAAAAACATTGTACGCACGTAAAGTTCTTCGTCCTAGGTGTATTTTAGAGTGCTTAGTACAAAAATTATAATTAGCTTTAGAAAATTATTGATGGATTTGGCGTGAAAAACATTTGTTAGCTCTACGTAAGTCTAATATTAATTTTTTAACTAACTACTTTAGTTACGTGAATAACAGAATCTCTCATCTACGGGTGAAGAATTAGGTGTACCCATAAGTAATCAATTATTTAAGTGGCAACAAAAAAAAAGAATTTAACTACATTTAATTTTATTTTTACCACCATCTTTTAATTTAATCACCATCGTATCTGGGACCTTTTGCCATCTTGTTGGTAGACTTTTAAGAAAAACATGCTTCTAGGTGTTTTTAAAGCGTCTTTATCAAACCCTACCGGGCGCCCACTTCAATCGCTATCAGACAAGTCAAAATCACCATCGGAAAATTTTCTAAACCAACGTTGGCACTTATTTACTTTGAATGCGTCTCCATACACACACACAATTTTTTTTTGTTACAACGCCCGCCATTTTACAACAGAGTAATGAAAAAAATTAAATTTAATTGTCACAAGTCACAAGACCACGGATTATAATATTGCGTATAAAACACGTTTTTACACGTTCACTTTGCTGAGCTTGGCTGAAGCAAACATTCCACACCTTTACACCTTTTACTAAACTCTATTAATTTTCAAGCTAGATTAAGTACACTTTTATTATACATTTCAAAACCATGGCATGAAACGTGACGTCCAAAATTTAGGTAATGTTATATTAAAAGATATAATTTTTAGAGTTATTGTCCCCCCCAAGTAAAGAATCATTTCTTATTAAAAAAATCAATACTGGTGTTTCGAAGTTTAATATGTTTTTTTTTATCAGCAATTTGTATTTTGGTCAATAAAATATTTAAATAAAACACTTTTAAGTCGAGTATTTTGTATACCTAGACCGTAGGAATTTTTGTAAATATTTTAAGACTTTCGATACAATCAATCAAAAGAAAACACTTCGTATAAAATTACCATTTTTTAATTCTCTACATATTTTGGTGCTAATATGGGACTTCTTTTTTAGTATAAAATGTATACATTATACATTATTCATTAGTATATACGTTTTATTCTCATAAAGGGAATATTGACCCCGAAACATGCTGATAATTAAATAAATAGTCCTTGAATGAACGATTTTTAACTAAGTGGTGACATATTTAATAATTAAATAAAACACGACTTGGTGTACACCACCAAATATTTCATTTCTTTATTCAATATAAATAAACACCACTACAACTTTCGGGAATGAAGTTCCCTTCCTCAGGATGATACTAATGAATAGTTTATAAGTTAATACGAATAAAGAAAAGAAATATTTAGTGGTGTATGTATACCAAGTCGTGTTTTATTTCATTATCAAAAAATAGTGGTTTTATACAGTGCTTTATTTTTATTTATATGAATAATGTTACTAAAAAGATGTTTTGCTGTTATTGAAGTAGTAAGATATAATAATTTATTTTAGTAAATTTATAATCCCTTATTCTAATTCCCCTTACTCTAAAGTCATAAATTCAATCTAGTGCGGCCCCCGTAGTGGCATGACAGTGGGCACGACACTGGCTTCTCGTACCGGGGGATCTGGGTTCTTTTCCTGGTGAGATCACAGTACGTGATTTACTCAAGCCAAGATTTACGTGTAACGTGTTTCGCTACAATATTTGGGCCCACAACTGTAGCTGTCCTAGTATAGCTATATAAAAAAAAATACTTGCCACTCTACTGCCGAGATACAAGTGACACATTAAGGGTATTTTTATGTTTTTACTACGAGATTAGCACCAAGTCGACTGTATAAAATTAATTATTTTCAACACGATATATAAAGAAATACACGGACAAACTAAAAGCCTTTTTGTTAAAATATTTGACAGCGCCTTCAACATTTGAGTGCTTTTTCGATTTCTCGAAAAACTTTAGTTTCGGAACATTTTCAGCTGCGAGTGTAGCGAATTTCTTTTCGCTATGACCGCGAGTTTTCGCAAACCACTTAGAAAACATTCTTCTAGCAGATAGAGGACGGGCCCATCTCATAATATAGGGGACGTCGCCCAAATAACGGATGTTCGCTTTTTAAAAGATCGTTAATGGGAATATATATCAAGGGGGTCCTGTAATAAAAAGGTCATTTGTCAACCCCACCCCGCGGCGGCTCCGGGTAAAGGGGGCTGGACCAGGTGAACGGCAATAAAACTTTCAACAAAGTTGTTGGAAATTTTATTAAAATAATTATTGTTTAAAAACTCTTTTCCGCGATTTTTCGTGACATTTGTTTGGGTGAGGTTTTGTAATTGTAGTTTCAGAGATAAATTTTTGCAGAGTGTTAATCGCGGCAGGCATGGTTGGTGTCTAATTTGAAAAAATTAATTAACACGCATATAAGTAAAGTGGCTGGGTCATGTGGAGAGAATGTCCGAGCATCAAGCACCAAAGTCCCTGCTGAACTCAAGGCCAATAGGGCGAAGGAGCTTAGGAAGGCCAAAATTAAGATGGAGTGACAACGTCCTCAAAGATATCTCTGCCTTAGAGCTTCGAAACTGGAGAGAGCTGGCACTAGACCGAGATGAGTGGAGGAAAATTATTGATAAGGCCAAGACCCACCAAGGGTTGTAGTGCCAAGTATGATGATGATGATAAGTAAAAAAATTCACACGAATCAAACACCTTGTGGTGAGACATAATATCTTTGAATAAAATAACTCTTTGCTTAACACCACTTTATTGAGTTTTTGGCTGATGGGTTGTATAGTATTATATATCAACTCTGTGTCACCAGTGTGGCGAATATGATTGAATGATAATGTGCGTGTGTATTCATGAATTATTATATAATGTATTATTATATAATGTATTGAATCAGGGTGACTGTGCACCTCTGCCAAAATGCACAATCAGTTTGATTCATGTCGAGTGAACGCTGAAGACGTGTGAATGCGCGTGAATGTATATGTAAGGCGGAGCGGGATGCAATACAGGATGAATAGAAAAATGTACTCACAATTAACTTCATAGTTTATTGAAGTCACAAATACTTTACATGTTTGGGAATGCGTTAGACAACAATATACGGAGCGCGAGTTTGAGCGTGGTGTCCCTGATGATGACCCTCGAGCGCGATTGGTCCGTTTGGAACGCTCGAGGGGCTAGAGTCCAGGCAGGTCTGGCTCGCCACAAGTTATTACCAACTAGTTTCGGCTCACAGCTGAGCCTTCATCGGGGTTAAATATTAACTAACCAATAACAGAATCTCAAACAAGCCAACACTATTTAGGCATCTTTTGTGTCCAATGACTCTCGTATTTATATTCCTGGCTGTTTTTCCTTTTTCCTATGTAGGCTATTCAGAATTCGCGATTCATTTAATAGAAAAAAATCATACATTTGACCAATCTTCGTACGTAGATTTACTTCATAGAAATGACATAGATATACGTCTCAATTATTTAGAACCCGTAGAAATAAAAAAAATCGTTAAAAATAAATAAAAATTATTTACCTAATAAACAACTAGATTTATCGCGTATCCCAATTCTAGATACGAGTATGTTTTCTTTTCAGTTAACTACACCCTCCCATACCTTTTTCTCACCTAACCCCCACAATAGTTGTCGTTCTGTTTCTTTCTTCCCTTAATGCTTTTTTGATTATTTGTGATTCTGTTTTTGATTAGTTAATATTCAACCCTGATGAAGGCTCAGCTGTGAGTAGAAACTAGTTGGTTAAACTCAATAAAGTGGCGTTAAACAAAGAGTTATTTTATTTTAAAACTCATAAGTGAGAAGTTGCAATTTTAGAACAAAGTTCTCTGATGTTTAAAATATTATCACGGGACGTGACTAGGCAAATGAAACAATAATATAATTTAAAGTCTTTATTTATTTATCAAAACATCACTAGACACGAATTTAATTTGAGCACACTATTTCATAGTTTGTCACTCGTCTGTGGAACACTTTATTATTGCCTGCTAGAATACTCCCACACAGGTTTGCAGTGAATTCACGTCAATTACACTTATTTCCAAACGCTATTTAGGCACTCCGCTTCATTTAATGTCGCTGTTCGCACACTCAATCGCTGCTGGATATTTATGGCACACGTTAAACTTCAAAACCATAAACTGCCCCGCGCGATACTGGCTTCGACTTTTATGCAAAACGCGTTGGTTTTTCGAATCTTCGAGACTATTCTATACATTCCTGGTATTTCCTCAAATTTTCAAGATTGACCTAAGCGTTTTCAGAGTGTTATAGAGTATTCTAGAGTGTTATAGTGGCCAGCCGGTACCATTTTATAGGTTAAATGTAGCGTCGCGACGTTTCGAGAACTTATGAGATGAGCCTAGTCATTCCGATAGGACTCATTAGTGCGCAATTTTTGGTAATTCTGCCATATCGTTACAATTTGAATATATGAACGAAATAATAATTGATTTTTTCATAAATATAAATATACTATCCAGATAATATCGCGTTGTACGCATTACATAAATATTTTTAAATTATGCGAATTTTCTTATTTTATTTTTCATTTATTTTTCAAAATATTTATATAACCGTTTCGTTTTCCGGGTAAATTCATAGATAATACAATATTGGCTTCTTCCCTGTGTTCATAACAAGTAGGTACACAATATCGCGGTACTCGAGAAAGCAATATATTTTGTTCAGAAATCCAGAGCACATACATATAATTCGGTATTATAAATATATACTCAGCAGAAATATCGCGGTATCTAACTATTTTCTCTTTTATTTTTTCTAAAATAATTACGTATAATTTATCAGGGTAGGTTTTTTCATAAAACGTATTTTATTTATTAATATAATAGAGATAAATTCCAGTTACCCATGTAAAACACAATATGAAAGTGATAATATATTTAAATAAAATATAGACAAATGTAATTCCGTGTAATATATTTTTACAAATTAAATCAGACATAATAATTTTGCTGTCTGTCCGTCTGTCTGTCAGTTCGTTCCTAATTTCGTTCGAATTCACGGCTAAAAAAAAAACAATTAAACGGTCGGAGGACTTGAACCCCGGCCCAGCAAACCTGAACCAGCCGCCTAACGCATGTTGCTACCGCTGCGCAAAAAGATACTAAAAATATATAATAGGGCTTAGCAAAGACGCGAACCGCTTCATGTTAATTAGTACAATTAACTGCCGGTAGGGTAAATATAAAAAATATTTCAGATATTTCGATTAAAGTCGTTATTACTATTTCATGGGTGTTGGCTTTAAATGAGTAAAATACGTAAAAAAACAATACATTCCTTTTTTCAAATTCAATCCAATATATCCCTATCGTCATGCATATATTCAATATATCAATGCAACGCGATCGTGAGCGAATCGGCACATGTCCTGCATAGCAATTAGGTGTGTACAGTGCAAGTGGCGAACAAGCAAACAAAACAAAATTGCTAACAATTATTTACACAGAGTGACTTGATCATCGCAATTTTGAAAACGAGTGTTGCGGTGCCTAAGAGAATTATCATACTTGAATAATTTATGTGATGGTGGTGATTTTTAAGGTTGCATACATGTCTGGGTGTGTGTGTATGTGTGAAGGTATGAGTGTTGAGTACTGGAGTTGAAGAGTTTTGAAAATGATCGGACTTGCGCATTACCGTCGTCTTGTGTCCAGGCCTTTTAAAGCATTACTGCTGAGAATGACCACACCTGATACCATAGAGCAGTGATGTGAAAACTTTCTTCATGGAGGGCCAGAAAATTTTAACAAATTTCAGAGGAGGACCAGGAGTATGGCCAAAATGCATTTTCTTCTAAAATCTATATTTTAATCATAAAACTTTACACACAAACGCTAATATAAGTTACAGATTACAATTATTTAACTTTTATTCGAAGGCCCTGCTATGGCAGGTGTGTGAGACATATGAAATTGTTTTTGATTGGCCATAATGTCTTCAAATGCAGGCTTGAGCTGCGACGAAGTAACCTTTAGCAGCGAAAAAAGGTGCCAATCGATTTCTGACTGAATTTTTCCGCAATTTCATGGTCGAAAAAGTCTGTTCGCAGACATACGACGACCCAAACATCGCAATTATTTTCTGGGCGTGATCAATTATCTTTGGATATTCAGTATTCGGCAGTGTTCTGTAAAAATCTAATTTTTCGGAATTTAAATTCAACTTGCTCGGGACCCGCATCGAACCGCAACACATGAACTACGTGGCTACTCTAGAAATGGCTTCTTTTTCAAATTCGTATAATTTACTTTATACAACTGGTTATAATAGCCCGCGATAATTATATTTTGAAATAAATAAAAACACTTTACTTTGTATTAAACCACGATTTATTGTCGTGCCAACCGGTTTCGCTTAAACTTAAGCTTCATCAGGGCAACTTAATAACTAAACAATAAATACAAAGCAGTGCACTTATATATACATAATGAGGGAGACAAAATATAAAATTACATAGAAAAATGTATGTAACATGTTGTAATTAGACTGCAGAACCAGAAAGAATTATAAATAATCGAATATTTTCCAGCACATTTTTTAAAATTTATTTATAAGTCTTGAACTTAATACAGTGCGAAATTAGTGCGACTTACGAAATAGCGTTCCAGTTAAGTTTGTGGCTATAAAAGTTTAATTAATTTCAAGCCTTTTATTTGTCTCCCACCGCTTCGATCCAGTGGCAATATCTTTACATTGTCATTGACATTTAAGTCACTTTTACACATTTTACACACTTAACAAATTAACGTTTTTACTGTAACATTGACAACAATTGTACACCATCAGGATTCTACATACAAAGCCTTGAATTGAATTGGGTTGCGTGGAGTTTTTATCCCAATTGTACGTGAAGACCTTGCTCATTTCCCTGTTATCATTGTTTCGAGCCGTATTTATTTATTTTTTAAAAATAAAATAGAGATGTGAACACGGAATACGTGTCACATCAATATTCTTACAATTTTCAAACTAAGCTAAACGCTTGTGCTACGAAAAGAGGACTAACTTGCTAGCGACCTTTGGATCGCGAGGCCAGTGTTTTAACCACGAGACCAACAAGCTACTCAAAGTTTTAGTATTTGTCTTCAGAATTTCGTGAAAAAAAATACCAGTCAGGTAAACGAAAACGCGGCAGGCCCGCAAAACAAGACGTGATTTTTTTTAATGGATCCCGTTCGCTGGAATAACAGTTTTCTCGGGGTGGTCCCGGGGGTGAAATGAAAGGCTCCGGAATTCTTGGCGGCCGGTGGGCGATCACGTGCTTCAGGGTGTTGTTGTACTGCGGAGGCACTTTCAGCGGAGGCTCTGATGGGAAAATGCGGGGCTGACCGCGAAGCGTTAAGAGGGTTATAATCTGTGGAGACTGCGGCAGAAAGAGAATGAGCTCAGCGGGGAACAGACCTGTTAAGTATTGGACTGAAAATAAACATACCTCGGAGAATGTTGTAGAAAATTGAGTGAAATAATTACGTTTATGATGCGAAAACAGAGTGTACGGAAAATTGTAATCTAACCCTAAACAATTATTTCTCTGCTTCTTTTAGGATGACGATAATATATATTATCTATAGTTATATATATATATATATATATAAGATTATATATATATATAATATATTTAATACGTGAAATTAAAATAACCTGAATAAAAAGAAACACCAATATCAAATATAAAACTGAAAACTTAATGCTTGTGAACCTGGATCGAAACCACGGACCTCTTTGTTTCGACGCACACAGCGTGTTACCAATTTCACTATCCCAGCGACATAACAAGTCGTCAATATTTGATAGTTATATGTTTCTCTTTGAATTATTAATACAATTATTTATATTATTCCATTTTTATTCGGGAAGTAATCGACTATTT
>JADDOH010016807.1:0-23218 GCA_016648135.1 Agrypnia vestita
CCGAGAACGTGGTGAACAGCCGCCCGCTCACGCACGTCTCAGTCAACCCGATGGATGACGCCCCGCTTACACCGAACCACCTACTACTGGGCGCGGCCGGGCGACATTCTCATCTCGCCACAGATGGACCTCTGGATGAGCAGGTCTGCCTCAAGAAGCAGTGGCAGTTCGCTCAGCAGCTGGCAGACATGTTTTGGCGCCGGTGGATCCGGGAATACCTCCCGACTCTCGCCCAACGACGGAAGTGGCAGGAGCCGGCCCCTCCGCTTCGGGAGGGGGCCACCGCCATCATTGCCGACTCCGCCCTGCCCCGCAACAGCTGGCCGAGAGGAGTCATTGTGGAGGCCACACCCGCCGCCGACGGCCAAGTCCGCGTGGTGCGGCTACGGACTGCTTCCGGAGACTACGTGCGGCCGGCGACCAAGGTCATCGCCCTGCCGACGCAGCCGACGTCGGAGACAACATAGACGACATCACTCCGCCGCCGGAGGTCCTGTACTTCCTCTTGGTGTGACGACGTCACACGGGGGTGGTGTTCTGTACAGGACCTTAAATGCCATAGGCTCGCCGAGCGCGAGGCATAAAAACAAACAATAATAGGTGTAACATTTGTGTGAACAATAATGTGATAATTAATTAATTAATTAATTAATAATAATGAGTGTTTATTCTAGGTTTATTCGATATCATAAGTTTATGCATAAGAAATAATTTTATGAATGGAGATAGTGATTCATTTTAGAAATGGCGGTAGGCGGAGCGAGGACTTAATTGCCACCGCCGCCATCTTGTTTATTGTTCTCCACTAATGAGATTATAATGACCGATGACGGGCGCCCCGCCACCCGCTACGGCGCCAGCGGGGGGTGGGGCCCACCCGCCATGCAGGTATTTTGCTAATGACAGCCTTTGTGTGAATGAAAATTGTTTGTCATTCATTAATATTTTTGTCATAAATATGTGTGATAAATTTGTCGCTCACATTTTGAGTAAATTTATGTGTAATGATGGTTCCTTCCGCGATTGACCGGAGAACATTTTGAAATAAAAGTTTCCGTCGGTCTCGGCAATCGTGGAACCGGTTATTGTAAATGATTGTATATTTTTTCACCTAGATTGTATTTTTGACCTTTATGTAAATTTTATAACTTATAATTTTATGTAACTTTTTCTTGTTTATTACTTGTAATTTTGTGTAATTTTATTTCTTGTAATTTTATGTAACTTTTTCCTGTTTGTTGCTTGTAATTTTAATAAACGGGGGTTTGGCGGTCTTTTAATTTCGAAAACTGATGGGAGATAAAGGGTTTGGTTATTTAATCTAAAGATGAGCAGATTCCCTTGCCCAGGGCTGCTATTATAATTATTTAAACACATTTTTTTATCATCTTTGGCAGTTAAATTAATAACTGCGCAATAGATTCCCTAGGTGGTCGTGCAGGTGGGCGAAGTTAACAGCATCTTCACCCGCCTGACACGGCCAATAGCCAGCGTCGGGTTTAATGGACCGCACGTTAACGGTACGTGGCGGGCCGGATGCTGCGTAACGCGTAAAACATCACCAAGATGAGTGATATTAAATTGAACCAAACCCGACATGTCGTATATCACCGCAATCGGCATGTCATTTCCTATTAGATTTCGTCATAAAAATTGATATTGGATTAGTCTGAGAGGAGATGCATCTTAAATTCGAAATCGCCCCTTTCAAGGCGATTTACGAACGCTGACACATCCAGGCGTACCTGTCATAATGTAGTTCACACGCGGATGTGTCAGGCGTTCATTTTTGTGTTTAAATGACAGATACAGTACTTTTCTGTCGTGAGATATCTTTAAAAAACCGGCCGAACTGGGCCGCCGCTGCACGGTATCACAGCGGCTTTCGGGTCGACCCAGCGGAGATGCGCGCGGTCCACCACGGGCAGCCTCTGGGTGAAAGTAAGATGCATCTCCCCACTCTGGCTAATCCGATTTCAACCGTTAAATTCCCGTTATGTCTAGTTTTAGGGGTATAAATAAAGGATGGTTTCGTGGACGGGCATCCTCAGTTTTCGGAAACATTTTTTACCTAGTTACTCTGCCCGTTCGCGAAGCCGAATTTTTGTGAAAAAACAGTGTTTAATTTCTGAATTTTCTAAGTGTTAGATTTTTTGTGTTTTTGAATAATTTAAATTCTCTTTTTTGTAAAATTAAATTCATTCGTCTTCGCCTGTGGTGAAAATATTTACCACGGTGAATTTCTGATACCGCGAGGCGGAGACCCACCCTATTAGCCTATTTTTTAATTCCGAGCGAACTTCCACATTTTTTTTGGGTTAAAAAATAGCGTCGAGATTGGTGCGCAGCGCTTGTGCGTACCATTATTACTTTTAACATCCTTTCTTTTAACTCGTGGCGTCTGTTTGCTTGTTTTCTTGACGAAAAAACTTTGGATCGTTTTTTAACCCTTTTCCCGTGATCCAATCGAGCTGAAACTTTGCAAGCAGACTCGTGGCGACGATCAAGAAGATCTGCCAAGTTTTTGTTAAATAAAAATAATAATAATAGTATAATTTTGGATTTTTAGAATATTTAATTGATTTTTTAAAATTGGAAACCATACAAATGTTTGATTACTACCAACAGCGGCCTGACGAGTCACGGAATATTTAAAATTTGAATTACTCCGTCGGTATATGTAATAGGTACTTCAGTACGAATTTCGAAAATTTATGACAATTGTTTCACAGATGACAGCAAAATTCACAAATATATCAAAATCTTGATTAAACTGACTGACAAATGTTTTTAGAATTTAATCTTCAAAACGTGAAGTGTCATATCAAAGCTCAAAACATTTTAGAAATATATTAAATTCCTGTAAGTTTAGTGTTATATGTTTTAATTCGTCTTTAATTGTTGTTATATTTTACAAAGAAAGGGAGTATAATAAAAACTTGGTTTTTATGGGTTAGTTTTTCTTGTTTTTAAATTTCTATTATATGTGTTATGTTTTTCTTATGCTTCTGCTTTTTATATACTTGCTTTTAACTTTATATTATATTTTTCTTTATATATTTGTATCTGTATTTTAAGAATTTTTTTCCACTTTCTCATCATTATGTTTACATGTTATTATTATTTTTTCTTTTCTTTAAACTATATATTCTGTTAAATTCTGTTAATGTACACTTAACGTATCTGTTGTAAAAGCCCTATGGGGCGTTAATAAATAAATAAATAAATAAATAAAATCTCGCGAGATCAAAAATATCAATCTCGAATACAATGAAATTAAATTAATTTAATTTTACAAGTGACGGGTATAAAAGCAAAAGCAGCAATATACAAAAAATTTCAAAAAAGTTTTGAATGCAATCACCGAGAATTACATATTTAGAATGTACCAAATTCTGGATTTTATGTGTCTATGCCTTCAAAAATTACGTATCCTATAAATTTATAGGTTATATATTCTATAAAATCTCTAGTTTAGTATATTCTATATTAATAATCCTCGATGACTGCGTTCAAATTATTTTTGGATATCACTGCCTTTTCTTTTATAGCCCACAAGTTATAATATAATGGTACTTACTTTTTGTTATAAAGATAAATAGAAAAGAAAATAATTTTAGTATACACCTATCACTGTATTTCAAAAGGTAATTAATGTTATGTTTAAGAAATAATTAATGAATATAATAAGGTATAAAAAAACAAAAAAAAAGAGCAAATCTTACAGTAGTCGCATATGATGTGTAACATTTGACATCTCACCACTAAAAATATCAATTGAGCTGCAACAGAAATTAACATCAAAATTTAAAAAAGCTAATACCTATATATTAATTAATTAGAAAAAACAACTAATGAAAATGTATGTGCATTTATTTCTTATTGAATTTTGCCGGACTAGGTAGGTACCGTACATCTACAAACGCATTTTTATTTAGAAATGTTTTTATTTATTTTCATAGATGGCGGTAGTGTGCCGCCATACATATTGTGTGAAAACTTTGAATAAATATTTAAAAGTATGCACATAAATTACATAAAATTTGAGAATGTAAATCAATGAGGGTAGTTATTGTTGACATTAATGTAAAAAAAATTAAGTATTTATTGGATAGTTTCGAGATATAAGCCAATATATATAAAAGTTACAACATCCACACGCTTGACACCAGCATTGCAACATATAACAAAATCAGAACCGTTGAATATTGGAATATTGGAATGGCTTTGATTTGCTGGACATTGATTTGTCAATATACGATTACTATTTCAAATGAACAAATGAGTGTGACACGCAATCAGCGCGCGTCTCGGACAACACGCAAGGGTCGTCGCACTAAATTACACGGTCTTGACATATTTATACTATTATTTTATTATATTTAGTTTACGGTTTGAGCGAATAAAATCAATTTAAAAAAAAAACAAACAATTATTATGTCTTGTGATCTTTCACGGTGAACGGCTGGTGATTTATTATTCGCAAAGCGTAGCGGAGATACAAAATTGAAGATGGCGTTAATAAAAATACAATTTATGAAAATCAAACTTTATTTTTCTCCCGAGAAGATTACAGAAAATACAAAATTATGCTTCGCACAAGGCGGGCGGCACAGCAAGTTAGATTGTTATCTGAGAGCCATCAACGTGTAAAGTATTGAAAATGTATAATGATGTCTCAAACTTTAGCATTCAAGAAATTACTTTAAAAAAATATAGCATTATAATCAATTATCGTCGCTGTATATATAACTAGCTGTGCCAGCGCGGCTTCGCACCCGTAGATTTTTAGAACACTGTTTGGATCGTCATAGAACTTTCGCGAACCTTCTAGAACATTCTCCTTCCAGAACTTCCAAGAAATTCGAATGTACAGGAACCTTCTAGATGCACTGACACATTCCGCCACTCAGTTTAGAACCTTATAGAACTTTCGGGAATTTTCTAGAACCTTCTCCTTCCAGAACTTTCTAGAGCAGGTTTTTCCGGAGCCTTCTTGACTCACCGACACAATCAGCGCGCCTATTTTAAGACAACCTGAAGCATTTGCGGCCTTCCCATAACAAAACAATGTGCTAGAATGCACATTTTCGTCACCCACTCCCACACACGCCCAGCCATCCCCACCAAACTCACCAAACTACCCACCACCATAACCACCGATGGGTGGTTGTGGCTGATTGTGGAGAAATTGATTGGCGGATAGGGAAAAAATAATTGGACAGACTATATTTATAAAAAAATATTTTAAATAATTACTAGGCAGACTTTCCAGATGAACGGCTAAGTTTTTTTTAGCATATCTCCATTATTTATATGAAAAATTGACAAATTGATTCGTTCATCTCAGAATGTACTAAACGGCACATTGGCTTTATTATGTATACAGCGACGTTATGTTATTTAAGTTCCATGTTGGTTTAATTTCAACAATATGGCCCACTTTGACTCTATGTCTCAGAATGTACATCTCATACAACAAAATAGAAAATAACCATAACCTCCTCATAGACATATTCCATGACAGTTTCCACGAATATAAGAGAACTATTACCAATCTTGCGAAATTAGCTGTTTAGTCTCTTTTTTTAGTCTCACTCTGTTCAAATTCACTCTATAAAATCACTTTTTTTCTGTTATTTCTTGTGTACGTTTTAGTTTTTACGTTTCCCGTTTATCTCTCAATCGTCAATTATGAATATCTCCTTAGTTATTTACAACTTTTAAACTTGTCTGTGAGACGTACTGTAACAGACCTAATATTTCTTTATAGGATCGTAAATAGTTTGATTGATTGCCCCCAGATTATTAGTCTGATCGACTTATATGCTCCATCGAGGTCATCAAGACACAGTGCATTGTTCTATTATAGTGGAAATGTCAGAACTTATGCATTAGCAAACTCTGTAATTCCCAGATTACACTCATTAGGGAATGAACATGCAGAGGCGGCTGACATTTTTGCTGATAGTATAACTGTTTATAGGACAAAGCTGATACAATTGTTTACATCTCAACGAAATGGAAATGGACAATAAATTTTTCTATTTTACCTTTAACTGTTATTATTTGTACCTTTAACTTTATTATTATTTTATCTGTCTTACGTTTTTCTGTATTACTATTATTATTATTATTACCTTTTAACTATTATTATTGTAACTTTTAACTGTGTTATTATTTTAACTGTCTTTTGTTATTTTAAAAAAAATTATTCTGTATATTTGTAAAAGCCCATAAGGGCGTTAAATAAATAAATAAATAAATATCTTACCAATGCTGGTATCGAACGTTCTAGGCGTTCCCAGGGTTTAGGAGAACTTTCTCGCGGCTTCCAGACTTTTATAGATGTTTCTCTATGCTTCCCGAAAGCCATAGATTACGCTAGGCTGTTCTGGAGTCTTCGACAGTATTGTGATCATTTCAAACAACTGTCACTTGACAGGTGTGCGTGAAATAAATAAATAAATAAATAAATAAATAAATAAATAAATAAATAAATAAATAAATAAATAAATAAATAAATAAATAAATAAATATCTTACCAATGCTGGTATCGAACGTTCTAGGCGTTCCCAGGGTTTAGGAGAACTTTCTCGCGGCTTCCAGGCTTTTATAGATGTTTCTCTATGCTTCCCGAAAGCCATAGATTACGCTAGGCTGTTCTGGAGTCTTCGACAGTATTGTGATCATTTCAAACAACTGTCACTTGACAGGTGTGCGTGATTCTTTTAACTTCCTTTCTTTTAACTCGTGGCGTCTGCTTGCTTGTTTTCTTGACGAAAAAACTTTGGATCGATTTTTAGCCCTTTTCCCGCAATCCAATCGAGCTGAAACTTTGCAGGCAGACTTGTGGCGACCATCAAAAAGATCTGTCAAATTTTCGTTAAAAAATAATAATAATTATAGTATAATTTTGGATTTTTAGAAATTTTAAGGTTTTTTCAAATTGGAATCATTACAAAAGTTTGATTACTACCAACGGCGCCGGCGGCCCGATAACGTCACGGAATATTTAAAATTTGAATTACTCCGTCGGTAGGTATAATAGGTACTTCAGTACGAATTTCGAAAATGTATGACAATTGGTTCACAGATGACAGCACACTTCGGTTTTTTGGGAAGAAATCAAATAATAAAGATATATTTTTAGAGATATCTGACATGGACATGTTTCATTTTCAGTCAATCAATTATTTAATCACATGATGGAAAACTTAATTTACAAAGAAAGGGAGTAAAATAAAAACTTGGTTTTTATGGGTTAATAAAAATATTTTTATTCTTAATTATCTCAAGATGCGGGAGCTTGGCGCTTTGTGCTCTCTGTGTACCACTGCAGGGAAATGGCGTGATGATAGGTTAGTTAATTATTCCAGGTACGTGGCGACTGTAAAATTTTAATGAAATTTTGTATAACAAACTCTTCAAATTCCTCACTGCCTAGCTAATCAAATTTCTTTCGCTCAAACGTCTGCGGAACCTTCCAGACATTCCCGGATTTATTTTCCCGTATTGTAATTTTAATCACGCGCACAGAAGGACAATTTCAATCCGTTCCCGTTTTAATTCCCGTTCCCGGTTCCTTCGCTCCCTGCCCACCGGAAGGCGTAGAAGTTTCCAGAAGGATGAATCAAAATCTATTGAATTTCGCCCAAATCCCATCACGCGATTATTTTTCGATTTTCTATGACAGAAAATATTCCCGAAATATTTTTCGAGCTGCGAGTGCTCGTTCGGTTATGAAAATAAACTTTTTTATTTTTTTAGATCGTTAATGATGGATAATCCAAGCGTGAAAAAACTTAAAATATTTTATTAAAGTAAGGAGAGAAAATACATTAAATATTTGCAGAAAAATAATGTAGAAAGTATATATTTTCAAATAAGAAAGTCCAAGTTTTAGTGTATTGAAATAAGTGATATATGTTTATTTATTTATTATTTTTTTAGTTTATCTGGGTTTTAGCGTCAGTAGCGACATCAGTCGTCAAACGCTGGCAGTTAGCGTACAGCCGTCGTATCTAAATATAATTGCAGTGAATGTTCAGCATTTCGTATAGGTAAAATGGAACTTAGTTAAGAACACCTACGATGATAGTAATAATATTTTCTCAGATTTTCCGCATCTTCCATTAGGGCCATGCTACACATTTATTAAATATAATGGCATTGAAATTCTACACATAAATAATTGAGACCTTAAGTTAGATGATCAAATGTCCCTCAGTACAAATATAATTCATAACCGAATGAATTTATAGAATATCACATTCTTCTTCTTCTTTTTCTTCATCAGCCTTCGTCTTTCCGTCGCTGGATGTAGGCCTCTTTCTTATTTTTCCATTCTTCCCTGTTGTTGGCTAATTGTAGCCATTTCTTTCTCCCCACAGCGACAATATCATCGGCCCATCTCTTTTGAGGTCTTCCGATGCCTCTTTTATTTTCCCAAGGTCTCCATTTTAGAACTCTGGGAGGCCGTCTTGTAGTATCCTAAGGGACTACAAGATATCACATTGCTTAAGAATATATATCCCATCTCAAACTTCACCCCATACCCTCACCACATCCCTACCCAAAATTTGAACAGTTTTTGTGCGTCCTGACAATGATACAGTGGTATCAAAACCGGTAGACGTTGAAGCAATCAATGTGGTTGTGTGTGTGAGTTTTTTGAAATGAATAACTATGGTCAACTACAAAATTAACTCTATAAACATTCTTCTTCTTCTTCTACCCCTTATCCTATTGGGTCGGGGTCCCAGCACAGCATAAAAGGTTCCAACTTTCCTATCAATGTAGTTGCAGCAGTTCTCCAACTGTTTCCGCTAGCTCCTCCTAGGACGCCACCTTGGTCTTCTGCCTTCTGGTCTTGCCTGGAATAACCGCTTTGGCAGCCTAAACATTAAAAAAGAAAATGTTTCATTTAAACCAACTCTTACACGTTACACATATGGAAATTAAAACAATTGGTTTTTAGTTTTACCTTTTTAATTATCTCAAACGCGTTTTGCCTTGTGAGGTCATTATCAATCTAAATATTTTACATTCAACAACTTGCATTTATATTAAAAGTATTATAAGGAGATGCTATAATATAATTTTAAGAATTAATTAAGGTTTTTTGTTTTTTTTGCATGATTCTAACAATTGTGTTCAAACACTAATGACAAGTAATATTTACATAAAGTTGAGGATAGATTTACAACTGGGTATAAATGTGATATTCTTGGTAACAAATAATGTTTGTACACTAATGATAATTTTCAAACGCGGGGATTCCAAACACCATATATATATATTTGAGCCCTAATGATAATTTTTCAAATGCAGGGAATCCAAATCGGCGTCTCAGATTGAAGACCTGTATCATCTCGATATATTTCTCAGTCTTCCCGCTTTTAATGAACATATATTCCGAATACACAAATATTAGACTGGTTTATCCGAATACATTGTAGAAAAGCCTACTTGGAACGTCGACCGGTGTTAACTACAAGCAAATTCCGTCTGATGAGAGCTACTTCCGCTGCGCTTGTTGTGAAAGAGTGAGAAGGCCAAATCTCCGCTTGTTACCACCCCACACTTTTCCCATCCAAATTTTACTTATAGATTTATTAAATCATCATCATCGCATGTCTACGATCAATTGAAGATATTTGAAGGTGTCCCTATAAAAAGGGTCCATATAGTACATCAGGTCATAAAATGATTTTATTATTTTAAAATGGTTCATGATTTTTACTCAATATTGCCGAAATTCTGCCTCAGAAGTTAGCTCACGTGGAAAATGGTGTATATTTATCTATATTCATCTGGTAGTATAAATATGAATAAACAAAGAAAACGTAAAATTAATGTTCATAATTGGCAGGTATATTATAAAAATAAAAATCTGAAATTCTGTTTATTAATTTTAGTTAATTAAAAACTCCGTATAAACTAGTGATGGGTCGTCGACGTATTTACCGTCGACGAAACGAGACCGTCCACGTCCGTCCATCGACGAGACGATCAACTAGTTGAATTCGTCAACTTCGTTACGCGGACGTCGCGGACGTTCTATCTAAACATCGGGACGATGGTCAACTGTCTACGGTTCGACGCGCCGCTGCTCGACGGCTCAACCGTTGGCTTTTTTTATTACGTTAATTTTTAAAACATAAAGAAGTTCAAAGGAATATAGTTTTGGAGAAATTAAAACCGCTACTTGTGCTTATATGTAAAAAGAAATATGTTATTATTTATTTGTTTACGCAAATTATAGGCTTTTACATATTGTTTTATATACTTCTTTCTATGTATAATAAAGAAAGAAGTAGGTATACACAACAATATCAGGTGTAAGCAGTAAAATATTAGTTCAATAAAAAATAAAATAATTAAACAGAATTGTTTTATTCTATACAGGGCAAAATTGGGAATTCACCGAATGCACATCGCACAAATCAAGTAAAAAATAATAGATAATAGCTTATTAAGTCTACCTCACCCTACGCATGCATTCAAATTTCAAGTCTCTGTTCGTGTACGCAGATCTGCACTCTATGGTCGTGTACTTTAGAGTTGAAATGAAATTACCCGTCGAGCCATCTATGACGTCTATGGCGTCTACAAGTTGACAGCGAGAGATGAGAGAGAAATAAACGGAGACGTTTTGTCTTGCTCTCGCTCGTTGCTTTGCACTACGTTGAATCTCGAATCGTCCACCGTCCACGGCGTCCGCCGTCCACCGTCTACGAATTCAACTAGTCGACGCGTCGACGCAACGTCAACGGTTGATTTCAACTAGTCCGTCCGTTCAACGCCCATCCCTAGTATAAACCACTTGCAGTATCTTTGCGTCTACCGGTTTCGTTTCCACTGTGTATACATTACCCATTTTGGTAAATATGTTAATTTTTAAAGGGGGCGCGGCCACAGTTATGGTGGGGGTAATTGATAAGTAGATACCGAATTGGGGAATATACAACACAATATTGGCTTTAGTGTTCAGTTATTTCTTGATTGCTAATATTTCTTAGTTATACAATATAAAGCCTCTATTATTTATATGGAGAATCTCAATACCGTTTTCGTGTTTGAATGTGTGGCCTGTTTCCAAAACATGGTTTGAGAATTCTGAGAAGTTATTATTATTGAGACATCTCAAATGTTCCTTTACTCAAACATAAAAATTACGTGCCGTCTTACCTATATAAAATTACAATTTGATTGATGATTTGACGCGACGTCAAGGACGCGGCGGAAGATACGCTCAGTGTGGCGCCGGCCTAAGTGTTTTTTATCTCTCCTGTAAAGTTTTGTTTTTGCATATAGACCCTTTTTGTATAGACTTCTTCATTTGTTTTCTCACGTTACCAAACGTTTGTAACACTCACTTTAGACCGCGCCCCCTCTCACTCCTTCTCCCTCGTAGATTCTTGATCATTCTGTAGGCAAGTTAGTGCATGATAGTCTTTGACAAGATTAACACGCATGTGATAAACATTGGTGAAAGGTTAGCAGTATTATGGTTGTGGTGTTTAGTTTTGTGAACATAGTTATGTAGTACTATTGGTCCTGACGAAGAGAGGGTACGTCTCGAAACCGGTAGACCTAAAATATGACAGTGGTTTATGCTCATTTAATTGACACTCTGTTATAATGTCTAACCACAAAGTCAATGCTTTGAATATTTAAAATATTGATAACGTAGAAATAAAATATTCATCCGAGGTTATGCCCTTTCCTTGGGGTCGCGACCCTATCAAGATCTTCACAGGTGTAAATTTGCAGTGTGCGACTGCAAGCATTGATCAGATAATGCACTTACCGTTGCATTTCCAGTTGCAGTGGAACTCCCTTCGGAGTCTACCCGCCGCGTCATTAATATCGTATTCTTTCTCTGTTTCGTGATCGTAAATTTCACAGTTTATTGCGCGAGCTTCGCTACAGTTAAACCGGTTATATTTCACTGTAAAGGCATTCGATACTTACAGTGAGACTAGCAATAAACTTCACCCAAGGGGCGTCAGAATTGTGCGAAGGTTAGCCAAGGCTTAAGGGGATTTTCTTATGAAATGAATAAAAAAAGTGGATGTTTGCACTTGTTAGTGATGCAACGAATACTACTTTCATGAATCCGAATACGAATGTCAAGTACTATTCGGCGAATACGAATAATTCAACAAGATAATAAATAATACGCCACTGTTATTTTTTTACTAAGAGATTTAATAATTATAATTTACCACCGCACGCACATTTCTTTTATCCGTTTGTACATTCCACTTTTTTCACGCTTACGAGAAGTCATGTTATTAGATTTAATTTTAAATTATTTTATAAGAGATAACACTTTTACACACAACGGAAATAAAATGGAACGAACGATACGTATTACAAGACAAAAACTACATGAAATGAGCACCTAACCTTATTAATAACCCAACAAAACTAGATGAAAGAACTCATGTTAAGCTGTGAAACAATTAACATTTGACAACTTGAGAACTCAACAAATCCATTTATTCAGTGTTAGGGTAAACCTCGATAATATAGTGCGTAGGAGCACAGCCAAACTGTAATTTGAATTGCGTTCAGTTATGAATAGTATGTTTTTAATATCCGTGATTATATTCGGCGAATTCGAATATTCGTTAAATATCTAATATTCGGCGAATACGAATATTCATATTGTTATCTTGAACATTGGATTGACATTAAAAAAAATAAATTATATTTAGATTTATTCGGAAAAACAATAGCTAACAATAATTAAGTAAATACAAAGAATGTGAAACATAAAAAAGTCAATTACAGGTTTTCACTGGTAGTGACAAAATATCGTATTTGCGTGGTGTACATATATATGATATAGTATATTGATGAAACTATATATAATTGATTTAGTGGAAAAGAATAACATATATTTTATTTGAAAAGTGGATCGAAAAACACGCGTCGCACATGAGTAGGGTTATTTGAAATAAGTCTAAATTATACTTTTTTGTGAGTACACTAAATTTGTTGCAAGTTCGCCACAAGTATGAGTTTTCCTGTAGTTAGTAGAAACAAGGGTAGTATAAAGAATAGGGTTGGTTCTTAGAACTTTAGGAGGGATATTGATCAAGAGCTAGGATAATAATTCGGGACAATCTATTGGCCCTGAAGATATGTTAAGCAAGAAATTGTGTCTGCTATTTCACGACGTTCAAAATGTTCATAAAATAATTATACTTTGTACTCTAACGTCACTCTAATAATGGCATGTTGAGTGTTTATTAAATAATAAAATAAAACAAAATAAATTGTATTTCCCGATCCCTTACCTTAGGTCGACTTCTGAGGCCACATTGCCTTGCTTTTTTGTTGTATACCACTCCTTAACATTTTTTTATTCATATTCCTTTCAAAATGGTCCATTTAGTAAAAAAATTCTCCATTTATACAATTGTTTCATAAATTATATTTTAGATCTAGATCTGTCAAGTATCTGAATACTTCCATCTGTCAGAGAATAATTAGACCGACGGTGTAAAAATGATTAATAAAAAAAATTCTCGTTTGAAACATTAATATAAGTTTTAATGGATTTCAGGGCAGAATTGATATTGGCAATGTTGAAAAAAAAACACAAGCAAGCCCTAGAGTAGTCGCATATTCAATTCAATTCAATTCAATTTTTATTTATTACATAATATGTACATTACAAACTTTATGTTTAATGCATACATATTATGAATTTATACACATATATATATACATACATACACATATACATATACATACATATAAACACACCCATATACATATTGTATATTAAAATAACAATTTATTATTAACTAATTAAAAGTGACCTGTACAATCTGGTCAGAGGTGTAGGAGAACCCTGCTTCGGAAAACGGAATATATCAAAATCGCTTTGGATATTGATATATTCCATGTGTCTGACATGGAATATATCAATATCCAAAGCGATTTTGTTCAGCATAGCTGTAGCTTTTCCAACAGGCATAAAAATCGGCAGGTTGGTCCTGTATATTGGAATGTGAAACAATCTATGCTGACGATGTCTAAGGTAATTATCAGGAACATACAAACCAATGCTCTGCATAATTTCAGTATTGTCGATCGTACCGCGCAACAATCGATAAAAATGTGTAATCAAATACACATTCCTTCTAGTCTCTAAACTATTGTAGCCAAGCATACCCTGGAGAAACTCGGTTGGGTAAAGCCAAGGATAATGCCCGTACTCTCTCATGTAGAGATATCTCAGAAACTTCTTTTGGACTTTCTCCACCATAAGAGAGTACTTGCTCTCATGTGGCCCCCAGATCATCGAGCCACTCTCGAGTCTACTCCGCACCAAGGAGTTCTCAGTACGCGGGTATTCTTGAAAACCCTGGCAGTACGCAGAACAAATCGTAACATTCTCAGAGCATTACCACTGATCGTCTCTATGTGATCGTGAAATGTCAGGTTGCCTACAAATCTAACACCTAGATCTTTAACATTCGATGTTCTTGTCAGATTTTGGTTGTTCATTTTGTAGAGTTTTTTGGGCCCTAGTGAAGGATGTAACCGAACACTTGGAAACATTAAACAAAAGTTTATTTCGTCTTCCCCATTCAAATATATTTGATATATCTGTTTGGAGAAGATGAAAATCGTCCAAAGTGGACACCTTTAAGAAAAGCTTTAAGTCATCCGCAAATAACAGAAAGCGCGAGTTATAATTACATTTTTTATATTATTGATAAAAATCGAGAACAACAATGGACCCAGGTTAGATCCTTGCGGGACACCCGAGAAGGTATAGAAGCACTCTGACGCGAATAGACCGTAGGAGACGTATTGGTTCCTATTTTGGAGGTAGCTCGCCATAAATTTTAACATACCATCCGAGAAACCAATCTCATACAACCTTTTCAATAAGATGTGTAACGTTTGACATCTCACCATTAAACATATCAATTGAGCAGCACTTATCAATACTGTCTATACTTTTATTTAAGTGTAATCTGGGTAGCACTTTGATATCTTATCAAGAGAGCTTAGAATATTTTCATGTAGACAAATTTGATGTTAGAAGATTAATTACTGACCTCATATATCTATATTATAATATAATATAATTCATGGTAATATTGATTCAGAATTTTATGTCGAAAACATAATTTTGAATGTTCCTAGTCACCGACTTAGGACATATAATACATTTCCTCTTTCATTCAATAACAAAATGGCCCACTTTAACTCTACATCTGGAATTTTGAGGTCATACAACAAAATAGAAAACGACCAGAACTTCCTCATTGACATATTCCATGATAGTTTCCACGAATATAAGCTAACTATTACTAAACTTGCGAAATTAGCTGTTTAGTCTCTTTATTCAATCTCACTCTACTCAAGCTCACTCTATAAAATCACTTTTTTCTGTTCGTTCTTGTATATGCTTTAGCTTTATCTCTTTATGTTTGATGTTTTCACATTTAAATGATGAAAAGCATTTACACTTATTGTATTATAATTACTTCCTTTCTTTTAACTCGTGGCGTCTGCTTGCTTGCCGGCTTGCCGTCGAAAAACTTTGGATGGATTTTTAACCCTTTTCCCGTGATCCAATCGAGCTGAAACTTTGCAAGTAGACTCGTGGCGACGATCAAGAAGGTCTATCAAATTTTCGTCAAAAAATTTAATAATCATAGTATAATTTCGGATTAATAGAAATTTTAATGGTTTTTTCAAATTGAAATCATTACAAAAGTTTGATTACTAGCAACGGCGGCCCGAAAACGTAGCGGAATATTTTCTAAATTTGAATTACTCCGTCGGTATACATAATAGGTACTTCACTACGAATTTCTAAAATCTTAATTGACTGACATATGTTTTTAGAATTTAATCATCAAAGCATGAAGTGTCTTATCAAAGCTCAAAACATCTGACATTTTAGAAATAGGTATATTAAATTACTGTTAGTTAAGTGTTATGTTATATGTCGTTATATTCGTCTTTAATTGTTGTTATATTTTACAAAGAAAGGGAGTATAATAAAAAATTGGTTTTTATGGGTTGGTTTTTTATATTACCTATATCATGTTATGTGTTTTTAATTGTTTGTGAACCATAAAAAAAATGAACATGAGCTGAGTCTATCCCTAGCACAGCCACTATATGCTCTCTATACTTGCGCGATAATTTTTTTTTCGATTTTTCGAATTGATTTTTCCTTCTTCAGATTCTCCATGTTTACGGGGATCCGTTGCCGAAGCCGTTGGTGGTAAAATACAGATGTGGGATTTGAGTCGCGGAAGAATATCTTCCAGTTTGGCGGACCAGCTCTCGACTGGCTCCTCCAATCTCTCGCGGCTGACTGGGCAGACCTTAGACGACTCCGGGTTTTCATCTCAAGACAATGAGAAAATAACAAATGTAACGAGATGCTAAAAAGAATTACGCACTCCCATGTCACTTGTCGTGTTCTACTCACCTGGGGTAGTCTTGTTTCGGAATTCTGGTTCATTTTGGAAGGTGTTTGGCAATAAAACACCACGCTTGCCAGACGAGTTGGTGAGTTTTAAATCAGCCGCCCTTAACATGGGGAACAGACGCTGTTTGCAGCCGCCCTTAACATAGGGAACAGACGCTGTTTGCAGCCGCCCTTAACATAGGGAACAGACGCTGTTTGCAGCCGCCCTTAACATAGGGAACAGACGCTGTTTGCAGCCGCCCTTAACATAGGGAACTGACGCTGTTTGCAGCCGCCCTTAACATAGGGAACAGACGCTGTTTGCAGCCGCCCTTAACATAGGAAACAGACGCTGTTTGCAGCCGCCCTTACATAGGGAACAGACGCTGTTTGCAGCCCTGACCCTTAACATGGAACAACGCTGTTTGCAAGAGCCGCCTTACATAGGGAACCAGACCTGTTTCAGCCGCCCTTACATAGTAACAGACAACGCTGTTTGCAGCCGCCCTTAACATAGGGAACAGACGCTGTTTGCAGCCGCCCTTAACATAGGGAACAGACGCTGTTTGCAGCCGCCCTTAACATAGGGAACAGACGCTGTTTGCAGCCGCCCTTAACATAGGGAACAGACGCTGTTTGCAGTCGCCCATTACGCTACTGCCTGTTGGTCTGCGAGAGGTATTTTATTTCCCTCCTGCCCTCCATATCCGGCAAGCTTTCTCCTATCCGCCACCTGGGGACGCATCTCCTAGAAAGATGGCCTCGCAGAGTTCTGAAATGGAGACCTTGGGAAAATAAAAGAGGCATCGGAAGACCTCAAAAGAGACGGGCCGATGATATTATCGCTGTGGGAGAAAGAAATGGCTACAATTAGCCAACAATGGGAAGAATGGAAAATAAGGAAAAGGCCTATATCCAGCAGTGGAAAGACGAAGGCTGATGATGAAGAAGAAGAAGAAGATGTCACTTGTCACAACGCTATTGAAAAATCGAGAACGGCCTAGGGTGATCGAAAATCTTTGCAAAATATCCGAAACATTCGTGAAACACCTAGAAAAGCCTAGAGGTCACGTGAATCTTCTCCTAAATACTAGAATAATACAGAAAGTACAAAAGTACCTCATTTTCAGATACAAATATGACCGGCGCGGGTGTTGTGGTGTTGTTGTCGCGTTGACAGCTGAAATTGGCCGCGAAGTGCGCAGGTGCGCAGGACGACGCCCAACGTGGCCAGTCGTGAAATTTCGAAGCGATATATCAAGCGAATAATCGAGAAAAGTTCCTTTATGCATCTCGTTACAACATGTTAAAATATTTTGATAAAATTCGTTATTACTATTTCATGTGTGTCGGCTGTACATAAGTAAATACTTATTCTTTAGGCAACGGTACGTAAAAGTACCGTCATATTTGACGGGTTGCAGCTAGTTTAATCTTTAGTAATTTACGTATCTTTTACTTGTATGTCCTGCACGCCACTGGTGAATACTATTCCAATAAAATCTGAAAATAATACACGGAGCGAGTTTTATTGAATTGCGTTTAAATTGCGAAAAATATTTTAAATTTGAAAAATACATCTAATGGATCGGAAAATGTTAACGGCTTGATTGGATTTTTATTGAAATCATAACAAAGCCTCTTTAGTTCTGTTTACCTCTGAATTGAAGTAAAGAGGGAATATTTTTATGACATTTAGTAGAGAAATTCATCTTATTTTTTAATCACGCTGTTTTCACATCCGCTTGGGATGTATTCTTCTTCCTCTTTTAGTGCTTGTCCACTTAACGAACATCTGCAATCATTGTCTTATATGGGCTGAGCAATTTACAAACCGTTGCCTCGTCTAAGTATTGTCACGTATCGCGTTTGCGGGAGGAAAGGACGATTAATTAATTATTCAATGTACAAAGTCACTTTATACGAATAAACTTAACGCTAGTCTTTAATCTACGCTATAATATATCACTCGTTATTATCGCTGGATAACATGTATTTATTGCTCCATTATTTCGCTCGATGTCTATCGCTTCGATTATCTCACGACTGGCCAACCTGGCCGACGCCTCGCGGCCGACTTCGCAACGATCGAACTGTCAAACACGACAATCTTCTCGCGCCGCGGCGTAGTTTCGTACTTATACCCCGATGCTAGCATTTTGGTACTTTCTAGATTATTCTATTGTTTAGGAAAAGGTTCTCGTCGCTTCTCGGTTGCTCCAGGTGTTTATAGACGTTTCCTGAAGGTTGTAGATAATTGCAGACTTATGACGTATCACAAGGGATTCGGATAATGCGTTAGTCCTTCTGCTTGCCCTTTCGTGACAGTATAAATAATAAAAATAATAATATCTCGGAATTCAAGAGACCAAAAGACTTCTATACCTACTTTCCCATAAAAAAACTACAGTTTCGTCTCTGTGAGACATCTATAATATACATTAATTTATTATTAAGTATTTCACTATTAGTGTTTTTATTTTTTTATTAGAGACACTGACAGAATAATGGGTACATGATATACAAAGGCTATGAAAACACTTGGCTTTGTTCTGCGCTCTTGTAATTCCTTCACAAATATTCAAACGGTCAAACTCCTTTATTGTTCTCTTGTTAGAAGTCAAATCGAATACAACTCATCTATCTGGTGTCCCTATTACAATGCTCATGTTCATACAATAGAAAGAATTCAACATAAATTTTTACGCTACATAAATTTCCGTCTCCATATCCCAATAGAAAATCTTAACTATACAAACTTATTACATTTTACCGGTTTATTGCCACTATCGGACAGGAGAGTTTTATCCGATCTGATTTTATTATATAAAATTGTAAACTCGCATTACCACAGCCCTGAAATTTTGTCCTTAATAATGTTCCATGTACCCAGTCGAACTACTCGAGTGCCGACGCCTTTTTACTGTGACAATACTAGAACAAATGCTCACTACAACTCGCTAGTACCTAGAATACACAGGTTAGGTAACAATTATACAAAACATAGCGGACGTGTTTGGTTCTGGCCTGTCACAGTATAGGGGCGCGATACTGAGAGCGCTTCATTCCGCCATAATGTAAATTATATACACTTTCTTTTTTTGTTTTTCTCTCTGTTTATATTATTTTTGCAAATAACTGTTATATTCCTACATATGTAAAAGCCTATTTAGGCGTAAATAAATGAATAAATAAATACAAAGAATAATGCATTATTAATTAAGACTCTGCCCATTATCCCAATTACAAGTGTCTTCGGCACGCTATAGCAACATGAATATATACGTTATATGTTTAGTGTATGAATGTAGTGTGATCGTAAGAGAATATTAAATAAATAATTGATTTAATGGTTCTATGGGTCATTGTTTAGAAAATGCATATTGTGTATGAGTGAGTTTTTGAACGATGGTAAGGTATCTGCAAGAACGTCATTTGTTTTGTTTTGTCATTTGTTAACTTTTTTATACTATTGAATATATATTACTTCTTCTTAATACTTTTGTTATTGTATATTTACTCTGTAATTATTTTTTATTTTTTTATCTCTGTTATTTTATGCTTCCTTTTGACATTATGATGTTATTTTATATTAACTCGGTATTCTACATATTTTATCTTTATTATCTTATGCTTACTTTTACTTACTCTCATTTTATATTATAAGGTAATTAGTACAACATCAAATTACTGTAATAGGTTTTGTAACCGTTGAAATAAATAAATAATTGAATAAATCAATGTAAGGGTCAGCACAATACATATTGCATAATGCAATCTTTGATGGGAGAAAGGTAACCAACACTATTAGTGTGCTGACCTATTCTAAAGAATTCCGGGTTTCTTATGCGGGGTTTAACATGCAAATTTATGTCAGATAGAGAAAGAGAATCGATAGCTCCGCTGAGAATCTTGCGCAGCACAACGAGATGAGATATTCTCCGTCGGGACTCAAGTTTGAGCATCTTGAAAAATGCAAGTCGATCTTCGTAACTATAAGAGTTACTGTGTTGACCACCTTTGTATGACAAGATACGTAGAAACTTTTTCTGCACTTTTTCGACTCTAGGCACTCTAGTGTTGTGTAATAAGGTGACCAAATAACTGACGAATATTCCGAATACTTCGTACTAGTGATATATAGAGAATTTTTAGACATTAGACGTAAGTTATTCTGGTTATAAAGTTAGTTGAGTTAGCTAGATCTAGACCATTGAAATAATCAATATATATAGATATATATCTATCTATATATATATATATATAGATATATATATATATAGAAACCCGTGTTTCCCTATCCGCCAAGTTTTCTCTACAACCAGCCACAACCACCCACTGGTGGTTATGTTGGTAGATAGCCCTTAGTGTCACATCGAAAATATGCGAGTTTGGTGGGGGTGGCTGTGCGTGGGTGGGAGTGGGTGACGGAAATGTGCTTTCTAGCGCATTGTTTTGTTATGGGAAGGCCGCAAATGCTTCAGATTGTTTCAAAATTGGCGCGCCGACTGTGTCGGTGAGTCTAGAAGGTTCCGGAAAAACGTGCCCTGTAAAGTTCTTTAAGGAGAAGGTTCTAGAAAATTCCCTAAAGTTCTGTAAGATTCTAAGCTGAGTGGCGGAATGTGTCGGTGTGTCTAGAAGGTTCTTTTACATTCGATAAATTTCTTGAAAGTTCTGGAAGGAGAATGTTTCAGAATGTTCGCGAAATTTCTATGACAAACTATCCAAACAGTGTACTAAAAATATACGCGTGCGAAGTCGCGCGGGCACAGCTGGTTATTAATAATTAAGAAGAGTAATATAAGATCATATAATCTGAAGAGGAAAATGGCAAATCTCATATTAATAATTAGAGACAATAGAAAACTGTGGTTAACATCCACAATTAGTATCTTTAATTTAAAATTATGGAATATTAGCTGTAACGAGTACGAGTGTGTGTACGAGTATGCATAGTATTTTTTGACGGTCCACGGACGGTAGCAACATGCGTTAAGCGGCCGGTTCGGGTTTGCTGGCCCGGGGCTCAAGCCCCAGCTCCGGCGTAACATCTTTCCTCTCCCTTTCCTGCAATCTGTGGCAGCGATTTCGTCAAAATGGACGGAAATGCGTAACAGGAAATAATACGCGCGCAATTTTATTTGACCAATGAGCGCGCGCGATGGAAAAAAATCATCGTTTATAAACAAATCAATGTCAGCAAGTGCCATCACAGCGAAGACACACACTTCCAACAGCCGACGCTTCTGATTTTGTATATATGCCACGTGGCTGGTGCCAAGCTTGTGGATGTCGTAACTTTGATATATTTTGGCTTATGTCTTCGATACTATCCAATATATACTTCATTTTTTTACATTAATGTAAAAAATAGCTACCCTTAATGATTTACATTCTCAAATTTTATGTGATTATTTTTAAATATTTATTCAAATATTTCATACAATGTGTATGGCGGCTATTTTTTGAAGAAATGTATGAGAGTAATGGGAATGTGAGTGAGGACTCTTTTGAGGCGTCCAACGGATTTATGAATAGTGACGACAGTGTGAATGAAATAACTGTGGAAGAAATTAAAAGAGCATTGAAGCACATGAAGAATGGCAAGGCTGTGGGCTATGACAATGTTGCTGCCGAGTACATTAAGGGTGGTGGTCCAGAAATACTCACGTGGCTTCATAGACTCTTCAACCAATGTTTAGAGGGCAGCTACACTCCTAAGGATTGGAGAAGAGCTGTTATCATGCCTCTATACAAAGGAAAAGGGTCGCGAATGGACTGCGCGAATTATCGGGCCATTAGCCTATTGAGCTCTGTTGGCAAACTGTATGCGAGAATTTTGATAGAAAGAGTGAGGTTGACAACGAAAGAAAAAGTGTGGGATGTACAAGGAGCCTTCATGAGTGGAAGAGGATGCATGGACCAGATTTTCTCACTGCGCCAGATGACCGAAAAGTTTTTGGCAAAGAACCAAAAACTTTTTTGTGCCTTTGTGGATCTCCAAAAAGCGTATGACAGAGTGATAAGACGAAAGTTATGGAAGGTTTTGTCTGAATATGGGGTGAAGAGTAAACTCATACAGGCAATTGCATCCCTGTACGAAGGAAGTAGTGCTTGCGTGAGAATTAATGGGACATTCACATCATGGTTTGATATTACAAAAGGTGTCAAACAGGGATGCGTAATGTCACCATGGCTTTTCAACCTGTATATGGATAATTGTATGAAAGAACTGAAGGATCTAGAAGTTGGAGCGAAAATGGACGGACTCACCATATCCTGTCTGCTATACGCAGACGATGCAGTATTAGTGGCTAACAGTGAAGCTGATCTGCAGTGCTTGGTATCCAGGATGTCCGATGTATGCATGCAGAGTGAACTTCTGATGAATGTCAGCAAATCGAAAGTGATGGTATTCGAGAGAGACGAAAGAGTGACTAAGTGTGATGTAATTATAAACAACGAATGCTTAAAACAAGTGAAAGAGTTTGTGTATTTGGGAAGTATGTTTAGTAGAGACGGCAAGGCTGAGAATGATATCGAAAGGAGAGTAACTGAAACAAAGTTAATGGTGCACTAAATGCAATTATGGCCATAAGAATCTGTCAAAGGAAGCAAGACTAGCGGTACATAATGGTGTTCTTGTGCCAACCCTTATGTATGGAAATAAAGCCTGGAATTGGCAAAAGAGGAATGAAAGTAGACTGAATGCGGTGGAAATGCGGTCACTAAGACCGTTGTGTGGAAAATCTGTGG
>JADDOH010016808.1:0-26465 GCA_016648135.1 Agrypnia vestita
TGATTAATAATGTCTCTGTGACATAAATCCAGCACTGTTCTGAAAGATTTGAACAAACTCAAAATATTCTGAATTATAATATTTTAGTTATTTCAGAGGTTTATAATATTTTAGATAAAAATATTTGAAATATTGATATATACTCCGTAAAAAAATATATGAAGAACCAATAAAAAATGAGAACAGAAAGATACATTAACAAAGATTATTTTAATTCCAACACAATACATAGTTCTATTTCACGCTCAAGTGCTAATTAAGTAGCCAGCCATAAAGTAAAACTGTCAACTTATATTATATTTTTATAATATCTAAAACACACTTATTACTTACTCACTTTCTTTTAATTCGTGGCGTCTGATTGCTTGCTTGTCTGACGAGAAAACTTTGGATCGATTTTTAACCCTTTTCCTGTGATCCAATCGAGCTGAATCTTTGCAAGCAGACTCGTGGCGACGATCAAGAAGATCTATCAAATTTTCGTTAAAAAAATTAATAATTATAGTATAATTTTGATTTTTCAAATTTTTAATGGTATTTTCATACAATTCGGTTAATTGTATGAAAATACTCCGACGCATTTAGTAGACACAAAACCCGAAAATGAGAAAGGGAGTATTGTAAAAACTATGAGTTAATTTTCTTTTTGAGTATAGATTCTATACAATATTTTGTATAGTCCACCTGGATACGCAAGTAATGCAACAATAATAACATGTCTAAAATATTACTACGGCTAAAATATTTCGGAAAAATTAAAAAAAAAAAATGTTGATAAGGATCCAAAATTATCTTTAATACTCCTAGCACTCCCGATCAATCGAGAAGAGTCTGGAAGCACCCAGATCATCACGTTCTTTTCTAGAATATTCTAGATACGCTAGTACGCAAACGCAAACGGCGCAAGTATATAACACGCCGCGGACAGTTTGTTGTACATAAGACGGTCAGCGAGCAGTTGTTTTTCTGTTTTGACAGAACGCGATCTCTGTAAGCGACGTCTCGTGAATAACAGAAGGAACTATTTACTTAATACTATCAAGGTAAAGTTTATTATTTAACGAAATGTTTTAATCCAACCCCATCACTGTGAACACGTCAAAATATTTTAGTGAGGTGATTAAATCTGGAGAAATTTCGCACGTTCGAGATTTTTTGAAGACAACAACACTATTCAACACTCTTTAATCATCTAGGGCACACTGGACTCGTCTGGGATACTATCGTAAAGCTGAAAGGGTCGATTAAATATTAGAAATGGAAAACAAGTCCTCGAATATTCGAGAAACCAACATGTTTTATATAAAAGGACGAAACGGGTGCAACGGGGCGAGTTTATTGTTGAGGTGCGACATATATATCTAGCGGCGATTCAGTATGCGACTAGCGGAATTAAATTAAGCGAACTACCTACCTGACGTTTGAAAATAAATGTAACCACTTACATGCGTATTGACGTGGGGAAATCATAAGTAAAACAAAACCTAACAAAACAGAATTAAATACAATGTTATGATTTCGTTTGCGTTTTATTGTTAAGTTATTCGACACTTGTTTTGCTTTATTTCATGTAAATTTTCTTTTATTTTTTAATAAATACATTTTTCACGGTGGGGACGTAAATGGTTTGTTTCTGCGGCCGTGCGGTCCCGCAGCGGTTTATACGGCCGCTGCAGGGCGGCACGGTCTTGCAAAGTAGTATTAAAAAAATGTCAACCTGGAGACGATTGAGTAGGACCGATAAGGAAGATTTTGCTCTTAGAACGGTCCTGGGTAAGCGGTGGGTTCCATTCACTGACGTGGGGAAATATTGTAGCAAGCGATAATAAAGTGTCGTACAGGCGAGTGATAATTGCAAAATAGTGTGAAATAAAGACTATTGCTGACTTTTTGGTAAATTAATAAAAACTTTGAATTGTTTTAGTGATTCATTTGCCTCCCATAGTCACGTCACCTGTGGAAGGGTTATTTCTTAAATAAAGCATTCTTATAAAAAAGTATTGTAAAAACTCCCATAGTTTCAAACAGTTAATCATAATATAAATAGTTAATCGAAAAATTACCTACGCACAAGCACGTAGAAACGCAAAGCTGAAAACATTTCCAGGAAAGGCTGTTAGCGAATTATTTTATTTTATTCCCAAATGCGTTGTGGCAAAGACGAAATAAAATAATTATTCATTGCTAAGTGATCCTTCTGAGTTCGTACATTTATTGTGGTAGACTACGTCGTGGGCTTACTGTCGTAACGAACGAGAACAAATCATTATTTTGCGTTCAAATTACGTAACCTGCTTTGCAATAATTTGTCAGTTGGGTGAATACAAAACAGGGCCGGAAAATTGCGGCGCCTTTGTATTTATTTATGCCTTCGCGCAAGGGTGAAAACAGGCCTCGCGTTGCCCGAATATATTCACGCGTGCAAGACCCATTTTGTACTTTAATTATCTTGTGTTTTTCATTTGTACGCAGTCAACTAGAAATTCGATCAGTAGTTTGGAACAAACTTGAAATGAGCGGCTTGAAAATATCCGACATAAATGTTCAATCCCATTAAGAATTTAAAATCTATGCAAAATGCGAGCGATACCATGCAATCCCTCCACGATTGAATTGAAGAAGTATTATTTAATAGAGATGAGCACACTGAATACGCATCGCATCAATAATCTCATTATTTTTAAACTATGCTGAACACTGCTTACGCTATGAAAAAAGGACTAAACTAGTGGTCATTGGATCACCAGGTATCAGATACGAAAATATAATATCATATAGGTATTTATGAAAACGCTGAGACATACATAATAATGTTATAACCCAAATTCATTAAGAATTATTGACATAAGCTACAGACCGTCAAGAATGACGTATTTTTACTATATTTTCACGTGTCGTGGCTACAGGAGGAATTAATGAAAACGCTGGGATTTAATATAAGATTTATTGATTACTGATTAATTATTCAAACTTACAAAGTCGCTTAACACTATTAAATGTAACGTTACTTCTTAAATTAAACTGTTTCGCAAATTTATCACTCGTAAATAGACACTTTATATTCGCTTTGACACTTTATTCACTATTCACTAGAATATTCCATCCAATTTCCGCACTTATTAATTTCGCTTCGGTTTATTTCGCTACGTAAGAACTTTCCAGAATCTTCGCTGTTGAATTAAGACTCGCCTGGCCGTCCTGGTAACTAGCGACTCGCGGCTACCTTCCCTTTTATTATCGCTGTCAATCGCGCGCGCCCAAAACAATTGACTCGTCCTTTCTCTCATGTGCCGTATTTATATTCGCTAATGCTGACATCGAAATTCCGAGACGTTTCTTGAGTTTTCGAGAAGTTCCTTGCGGTTTCCAGACTTTTGGAGATGTTTCTCGATGTTTATCGTAAGCCGTAGATTGTGCTAGGCCATTCTGGGATCTTCGGTAGTATTATAATCATTTCAAACAACTGTCACTTGACGTGAGTGATTCTTTTTAGCCTCGTTACAATAATATATTATAGTTCGGCCTACAAACCTAGCGTCTTGGTAATATATATTATTGGATGTTAGTGACGGATATTATAACATAAACAATTATTCTTTTTTTTTTATTTTTACACCCCATTTACCTTTAACTTCAAAATTATTTGCATTTTCTGGTAGTGTTTGATGCATACTTGTATACACGTGAGTGTGTGTATATATGTAAACTAGTTAATATACATATGTATATATTTATGAATATGTTTTTATTTTATGTATTATAAAACTTTTCAAGCCTTCTTTTTTTAATTCATCTTAATCTTCTCAGTTTATTAATTTTTATAATAAATTTAATCCCTTCTGTTATAAAATTAATTGTTAAGTTTTATATTGTTTTTTTAAATATAGTTAGTTATATTTACATATTTTTTTACTGGATTAGTCATATTATTTTATATATTATTATTTATTAAATGTTTTTCTATAAATCAAAAATGTAATTATAACTATTTATATAACAATGGACAGAGAAAAAAAAGATGGGCGTTATCCTATTATGGATATAAAACGGTTGATAATGATGGTCTGACATTCTAGAATTACTGTCATAAATGGATGTACGCAATAAACAGATCAAATATGATTGAACACTCGACTCTGCCACTTTCAAAGTGTATCACAATTGACAAATAATAACCAAAAATCAATAGGTCAATAAATACCTAAATCAAAAACAGAATAATCGATAAAAAAATCTCTTTTTTACTCCCTTTATATTAAATCGTGGCATCTGCTTGCTTGCCATCAACAAAAACTTTGGATCGATTTTTGACCCTTTTCCCGTGATCCAATCGAGCTGAAACTTGGCAAGCAGACTCGTGGCGACGATCAAGAAGATCTGTCAAATTTTGGTTTAAAAAAATTAATAATTGTAGTATAATTTCGGATTTTTAGAAATTTTATTGTTTTTTTCAAATTGGAATCATTAGAAAAGTTTGATTAGCAACGGCGCGCCACCCGATAACGTCGCGGAATATTTTCTAAATTTGAATTACTCCGTCGGTATACATAATAGGTACTTCGCTACGAATTTCGATTTATTATTTCGAATTTAATTTTCAAAGCATGAAGTGTCTTATCAAAGCTCAAAACATCTGACATTTTAGAAATATATTAAATTACTCTAAGTTTAGTGTTATGTTATATGTTTTAATTCGTCTTTAATTATTGTTATATTTTACAAAGAAAGAGAGTAAAATAAAAACTTGGTTTTTATGGCTTAGTTTTTTAAAATTTTATTTTAATGAACGATTTTGGGTCTTGCTAAGCGCAGTGCAGGTGCACCAATTTCCACTTGTCCCCAGCCGGCCCTGACTCTAGCCGCAGTTGGCGCCAGTTATTATTTTCACATTTAGAATTCTTCCCAACAAACTGTTATTATACCATTAGTTAATTGTACCAGAACAACAATACTGAATACAAATTGTACCACAGACAAAGTTGTATACAAAATCTTAAGAGATAATATTGTTGTCTGGGTTATTATTGTTAGCGGATTTTAAACAGTTTGAACAGTACAGTTTGAAAACAATTTTTGATTCGTAAACACATCGGTATTTCAGAAAAATATAAAAAAAAAATGAGAAAAATATAACACACATCATACTCGTTACCATGGTGACAACATATTTTAATAAGTGCTTATTAATATCCTATTAGGTTTTGGTTGTTTTTAGAAATCCACATTTTTGAAAAGCCACAAATAATTTTATCACGGATTCACTGGACACAAATATTAATAATCGTCACTCGAAATATTTCACTTGTCTGTGACATTTTATTTACTCCGTCCACTGATTTACTGCTGGAGTATTCCGCATGCAGGTAGGTACTCTGTTACTTTATTCATTGGAATGGAACGCTCCCTGTCTGTTTCGCACACAATGGCATCGCTTCTATAACTTCTATGATCCTAGAATTCTGAAAGATTCGCGAATATAAAATGTCCAGTGTTGCGAAAAACAAGTTTTTACAATACTTCCTTTCTCATTTTCGGGTTTCGCGTCTACCTTATGCGTTGAAATATCCATACAACTTGTATGAAAAAACATAAAAAATTTGAAAAATCCAAAATTATACTATAATTATTAATTTTTTTTAAAGAAAATTTGACAGATCTTCTTGATCGTTGCCACGAGTCTGCTTGCAAAGTTTCAGTTCGATTTGATCACGGGAAAAGGGTTAAAAATCGATCCAAAGTTTTTTCGACGGCAAGCCAGCAAGCAAGCAAGCAGACGCCACGAGTTAATATAAAGATAGTAAAAAGCACAATGTGTAAAAGTCAATGTTTTCGTTTTATTAAAAAAAAATCCAAAAATCAAACTAATTTTGACAACATAATGAGATCAGATATCATACTAATTTTAAAAACGGAATTACATCAGCTATTGGAAAGAAAGATACGGACAGACATTATAAATTATTATTATTATTGGGGATGAAATAAATAAAATATTGGCATCGTGCTTCGGAAGGGGTTGCCATTGAAAACTGTGCAAAGTGTAATAAATAATAATAAATGAAATAAACAAAAAACGTACTTCGCGAGCAAGAGAAGGCGATGGAAAAAGCTGGTTACAGAAGAGCCATAAATCAGTTTCTGTGGTCAGTAAATCCAAAACCTGCGAGTTTCAAAATAGGGGTAACTTCCTCCCTGAAATTTTAGAGCATTGTATTTCTTGGAAATTCGTGAAATTTTCCGAGAAAACTTCTGTGAAAACATGTTTTCTTCACATCTTGGCCACGAAGTGAATTGTATTATCCCCGGTGAAGACAGCTTTACGCCCGTTAGATTACTTTTATTCAGCGATAAAGTGTTGGAACATATACAAGACGTCGCGTAACATGGCGCCTCTAGATCTATTATCCATATGGCTGATATTCTTCTGTTTCGTTTATCAATCATTATTATGCTCGTGTAAATAGAACTAGTATTTAATTTAAATTATTGGGAGGGGAGGATCTAACAAAACTTAGAATCCACTATCGACAGAAAAGTATAATACAATTATTCTAAAAAATCTACAGTGTACACAGCAATTCTTATATTCCAGGAATTTTGCGTACCTACTGTTGAAAAAAAATTGTAGAAAAAACAACCAATAATCCAATTTATATAAAACAAAAATTTCGGCACACAACGTTCAAGAAATATAAGATCATTCATAAATTTTATCACCCCTAATATAACACCAGTTTATAGGTTATGTCGCTTTCTCGATGTTTCCAGAGCTTATGAGAATAACTTAGTCTGAAAAACACCGATTCCAGAAACATGTGGACTGTTTTAGAACAATCTAGTATCTTTCAAAGGTTGAGAATGATACCGAAAGGAGAGTGACTGCGGGAAACGAAGTTAATGGTGCTCTAAATGCAATTATGATCAATAAGAATCTGTCAAAGGAAGCAAGATTAGCGGTACATAATGGCGTTCTAGTTCCATCCCTTACGTATGGAAGTGAAGCCTTGAAGTGGCGTAGGAGGAATGAAAGTAGACTGAATGCTGTGGAAATGCGGTCAATAAGACGTTTGTGTGGAAAATCTTTGGTCGATAGAGTGAGGAATGAACAAATTAGAAGTCAATATAATGCTGGCTGTAATGTGGTAGATAGAATAAAGAAAAGAGGGCTGAGATGGTTTGGTCATGTGGAACGTATGAACGAAGAAAGGAGAAGTTAAGAAAATATAGGGGGCGAGTGTTGAAGGCAACAGAAATAGAGGGCGTCCGCAAAAGACATGGGACGATCAGATACTACAAGTATTTGAGGATGGCCCTGTTAAAAGCATTAACAACCGCAGAACTTGTATGAGAATATGTATGAATGTGGCCGAAGCAAAAGTGGTGTATCAGGATAGAAGAGTGTGGCGTTCAATCCTCTCTGCCTACCCTTGCGGGAAAATGGCGTGATGGTTAGTTCGTATCTTCCAAATCTAGTGTAAAAACTGTAAAATACTGTAAAATCTTCGAATACGTGTAATTCTTTCTGATTTTACGATCTCGTTACAATATACAGGGTTATTTGAAAACATTAATAACCTCGTAGGATTTTATTCCTACCTTGATTATATGTATAGTTGAAAATGTTCATAGCAGCTATGACCTAATATCAATAGTTTTGGAGTTATGCAATATCAAAGTTTGCATCTTTAAGAATATTTCAGGCTTATATCTTACAAAACTTTGAGATGTCATGACAGTAACTTAAATCGATTTCGAAAAATTCATTCGTTTCAATGCAAGCTAAATAAAATTATAAAACCATGCAGAAATTCCAATAGGAATGTTTTCCAACTGGAATTCGAAAGCGTTTATTATTTTATTTGACTTGTATTAAAGGAAATGAATTTTCCGTATTAAATAAAAGTTTCTGTAATGATACTCCAACGTTTTATAAAAAATAAGTCAGAAATATTTAAAAAAAATTCAAACTTTGATGTCGCATATCTCCACAACTATTGATTTTAGGTCACGGTTGCTTAAACATTTTCGACTCATCTTATAATCAAGGCAGGAATATAGTCCTACGTGGTTATTAATGTTTTCCAAATAACCCTATATAAATGGAAAATACTGCTTATTAAATATATACCCTGATACTAAAATATTAAGTAATATATTCAAGAACACATTCATATTTGTGAAGTTGTAATTTTTCAGAACAAAGTTCTGTGAAATTATTAAAACCAAATTAATTAATCAATTAGAAAGACATACAGAAAAATCTAATTCACGAAAAAATATTAGCTTACAACTGGGATTCGAACCCAGGTCACCTCCTTTTCGGGGCCGGTGCTCTGACCACTAAGCTACAGCAACCCTCTACGTTTCCGCGAATAAATCGTCCTTATATGTAGTTCTTATTTTTATTGTAGAGTAATATTTTTTCGTAAATTAGATTTTTCTGCATGTCTTTCTAATCGATTAATTAATTTGGTTTTATTTGGTAATATTTTAGGTAGGTACCCCTATTCAAGTTTTTCCCCTGTGTGCTTTGGCATATTCCGGAAATCGATTGAATCGTGAGCACTGAACACCCCTAAAATTGGCGCCGACTTATTCTTTCAACCCCTCTCGAGCTCCTGATCAATGTTCATCCGCGTTGTGAATGGATCAACCTTGCTCAGGTGGGCCGATCGATCGGCTCTGACCCAGGACCTGGTCAGGGTCGGCTCCCCGAGGGGGGCGCGCCCAACTGGGGCTAGGTCACGCCCCGCGGCCGGGCCGGGGCGCGGAGCAGGCTTCGGGAGCCGCTCTGGTTGATGAATGGGAAATCTGAAGCCAGTGAAAATGAGTTGTTTTGCCACGATTCCTCGATTAAATATGGACCTGTTGCCAAAGGTCCATATTTAATCGAGGATAAAACATAGAAGTCTCACAGAGACGAAGCTAATTTATAGATAAAAAAAGTGGATGGAAGTGGATGGCTCAAGGCTTACAACCTGTACGAGCTGGCTCAAGTGATCACTCAACACAATGGAACGTTCACCAACTCCATCGTAAGAATATCCACACATTGATAAAAAAATTTCATTAAAATGTAAAAATAAGAAAAATCACATTAAAAGGTAGTATACATAGCTTTCGTAATTAGCAATGATACCTATATATCTTATTTTTTATTTTTTAAAGTGTTTTTAAGTAATATTCCTTTTAACGTGTATATGATATTCTTTCTAATTATTTAACATATCTACTAGAATAGGAGTAAAAATTAATATTTTCAATTTTTACTCCTGTCGTGTACCAGTATATATTTTTAAAATATTTTTATTATTTCCATATTTTGTATAAAAAATTTAATTTATTTTTAAATACTTAAATCATATTTTTCCTGATGTTTATTAGTATTTAAAAAAACAATTCTCCGATAAATAGACGAACCATTGCTGGCATAAATCTATCTTTGAGAAAATGTATCTTTCACGTACAATATAATCAGGGAATCAATTTTTTTGAAAACATGTTTTTATATGCTCTCTTTGCATACATTCGTAGTCAATTTTTAAACAGTACCATGCACTGTTCAAATATTAAACACGTTTAGACCTAATTTTCGAACGGTATATTCGGATATAAACTAAGTATTGGAAGATGGTCTTGTTAAAAAGATTGAAGAGCATGCATGAAAATATACATGAATGTGGTTGAAGCAAAAGTACCGGGATAGAAGAATGTGTCATCTATTTTCTGTACTAACTAATTTATTTATTTTGTTTATCCTGAGCATAAAATATGTTTGTTAGAATAGACACACTCCTGTCAGATAAAAAGAGAACAAAATACTATGTAAGATTAATCAATTAATTGCAGACATAAATATAAAATGTGGACAGAAAAAAATGTTTTCGTTAATAAAATTTTCTTAATTGTTATGTAAGACAAGACAAATGTGGAAAAGCCACAGGATAGTTGGAGGCATGATATTTTGAAGCCGCTAGTGATATTTTATGATCTCCTTATAGAGCTGACTGATTTTAAAACTGCGTTCAGGCTTTAACATACAAAAATATGGATTCTTACTTGTGACCTCTTCCTATTCCAAAAGATAAAAAAAATATATTAAAAGACGAGGTTTCGCCAACTTTGAGAAGACATAGACCGAATCGTTGAAGAAGCCTAACGCTGTACAGAAAATTGCGATCTTCTAACATAATGTGATAATTTGTTGGCACAAGTGTATTACTGTATAACACCATGGGTATTTTAGTGCATTGATTAAAAAATCATAGTTATGAGAAATCAGCGTTTGAAGTTACAAATTGATTTGCAATCAATTGTTTAAGAATTTTTGAATATTTCAAATATTTGTGTTGCCTCACATGCAAAAACGTAAAAAAAATAGTTTTTGCAATTTTATCTTTGTTTTCCTTTACTTCATTATTTTATTTTTAAATTTCTGGATGCTGCGATAATGATTTTAGATTAATATTGTAATGCGTTTAAAATATTCAAGTTTATTGTTTTTATTCTAATACTAACTGTAACTCATCAAAAATGACGCAACATTGGTTTGCATCTTATCTAAGCCTTAGTATATATTTATAGCATCTTTTTGACGGTTCACGGTGAGGCGGTGGTAGCAACATGCGTCAAGCGGGCGGTTCAAGTTTGCTGGCCCGAGATTCAAGCCCCATTTTCGGCCGTTTAATTTGTTTTTTTAGCCTTGAATTCGAACGAAATTACGAACGTTAAACGAAGTTACAGATAGACACAGACAGGCGGACGTACGGATGAACGGACAGAAAACGAACTTATAATGTTTGATAAAAGCGTGCCATTCTTTTAAATCATACTATGCTAGTACGTGCATGTCAACAAGTTTCAAATTTGCTCAAGTTAATAAGAATAAAAATAGGTTATACCTTTAACAAAAATAATAATCATCATAAAAAATCACATCAAAACAATGCACTAAAAAATTATATTACATTGATGCATTACCATATTAATATATATTAATAATATGTAGCGGAAAAGCGAGATCATGAAGTTAGTGGTTTAAGTGAAATTTTAGTATGCTACAAAATGCGCGCGCATCCATGTGCATCTGAAAAACGACGCCAAATTGAATACTTGTCAGCTATTAGATTATGTTTATATGCGAGTTCACGATTAATGTTTCTATTATTTTTTAAGAGAGTTTTTGTTAATTTTATTTCAATTTTTGAAACCACTTTAGTAGTTTGACACATTTAGTTATAACACATTCCATATTGCATTTGTTGAAAGTAATAAATATACCGAAAAATACTAAGTGAAACTGCATTATTAACTAAAAATTATATTTTTTGACTTAATACATTAAAGCGCTCATGGTGCGATATATGTGATGTTTAAGAGTATTAAATTAATATTGATGAATAAATAATGTTTTTTTTTTTGAGAAAAACAAATCCCACGTATATTTTTTTTATCAAATCTCATAAATTTAATGTTAATTTAAGATAATGCGTAAACATGTTATTGAGAAAAGTTAAGGGGTTGTTGTTAATTATTTTAGTTCAAGAACCTTCGTAGGATCAAGAAACCTTAAGAATCAATAAGATGGATGTAAAAAGTTGCGTAAACGTGAAATGAAAAACAGAGATGGCAAATTAGTTCAGTAAGTCCGCGCCCTTGTATTAACGTAATATTGTAGTGTTTGATAAGTTTAATATTTATTAGCGAAACGGTTTGATATAGACAAGGGTAGACGTCATATATTATGTAACTTTGGGTAGAAACCCTTTGTTTCTGAATTCTGAGAAATGTTTTTAACGTTACAGTGATTTCAGCAGAAGAAATAACACAATGAATAATTCTTTCTTGTTAAAAATGATAATGTTACTACCAGTTTTCACGAAGTACCTAAAATAATATTTAACTGAATGCTTAATTAGAATAAGTAATTTTTGTTTATCGTTTTGTATTTTATTAGTGAAAAAATCTTGCTGAGTTGGAAAAAGTTAAAAGGGGCTTTTTTTTATCTAAATAGATAATTTCATTATTTGAAAAAATAAAGTGTAACATTAGTTAGGGTTTCGTTATTAATTTTGATAATTGATGAGGATTAGCTTGAAAGTGTCTGATTGTGACTCTCGCCTAGTATTATGGTAGTGAGTGGTTCAAGCCCCATTCCAGGACACCAGTATTGTTTTCATAGGACATGTGAAAATTTACTTTGAAAGTAGTAAGAATATAGATACGACGCATACCTTTTTCGTGTTTGCATCTCTATTAAAAAATACATGCACGAGTTTATCTAAAAACATACATTGTGATACAATATTATTATGTCGGATATTAAATGTGGCGTCAATATGCAATATATAATTTTTTTTGTCTTTTGCTCTTGTTTTTTTTTGGATTAAGCTATTGGTGCTATGGTTTATCTTTTCCATAAGCTTTCTTTCTTTCTCGTACCACTTTAATTACGATGTTTAATTAATAACTCTTTCTATTTGGATTTAATTGTTATTGTTATTTTCTGTTTTGCCTTGACTTTAATATTTAATGTTATGCCGTGGATTTCTACAATTGGTCTACCAATTATTCAATAAATTGTGTCATTATAATGAATTGAAAAAAAACCATTTGGATTTTTTTTTGAATCTGTACGCCAAAAATGAGAAAATTATCTAAACAAGTTTTATATCATCGAAAGATTTGGCAGTTAATTTGTGGTACAACATTTTAATTAAAAATAGGAATTTTTTAAACTTTGGTTATGAGTATATATATATTTTAAGTATGATTGTGAAATTTGCTTATGGTTATTCGTAAGTTAATAATGAATCACTGAAATACTTGAAATTAAACCTTCAAAAGTCGAATTTCAATTATCAATCATCGTATAAATCGCTACATACTTATTCAATACAATTCAATGAAAAAAAATAAAAAATAAAAATAAGGACGTATGCACCATCTAATGTTAACTTCCAATTAATTTCAACTTACGTTTAAATTAATTAATTTCTTCTGTATGGCACTAATAATGCGTTAAAAATGATAAATTGATGCCCGTTTAATGATTAACTCAATTTAATTTAATTCGAAGTTCATATTTAGGAAGATAAATTATGGAGGTTTATTCCGTCTATCTGTCCCAAATGGGATACGTGTGACATTTTATCTGTCTCTAAAGGAATGCAAACGACATTATACGAACGTATACATTATTTTATTTTAAAAATTTCTTCAATTTAAATGAAATTTTCATTTAAGATACATAAAATTTCTCATGTTATTAAACTGTATTAAAATTTTCAGCATGCTGTTTATTTAATATATAAAAGATTGGAAATTTAGAAAAAATATCGTAAGTCGAAGTGAAATTACTAATCATTTTTCACATCAGATTTTAATTACTGGGCGACTTTTCAAATTATTATTCAACCATTTTAAATATGTTTATCGATACTAAAATATGTTTCATTATCTCAATAAAATAACTTCTTCAAAAAGCGCAAAATGATTTTGTGGTGACTTTATTAATATAACTAACTAGCTGTAACCCGTAAAAAATGACGGAACGTTGGTTCGCGTCTTTGCTAAGCCCTATATATTATATATAATATATATATATATATATATATATACAGCATCTTTTTGGCGATATATGGAGAGGTGGCCGTAGCAACATGCGTTAATCGGCTGGTTTGGGTTTGGTTGCCCGGGACTCAAGCCATTTTTTAACCGTGAATCGAAGAAAATTACGGACGTTATACGAAGTTACAATATATACATTGTATTTCGACGAAGGGACTATGGACCCTGAAACATATTGATATTTTCAATTAATAAGTGATGAAAACAATGTGTATCTTTTTTGATTATTTCAATAAAATATTAAACTGTTTTCAAAAATGTGTATAAGTCCTATATATACCCTATATAGGCCCTATATTACCCTATATATAGATTCATATATGTTCCCCATCCCCACCATTAAATTTTGAGAATTTGCAATCCAGGCTGCCGAGATGAATTCTCTAAGGGGGGTAGCGGGAGTCATACAGGACAGAGTGAGAAGTGCCGACATAAGGCACTTCTCATTCGGTATGGAGACCCTGCTCCTCCCCATATAAAAATCACAAATAAGGTGGCTTGGACATGTGTTAAGAATGAAAGAGGAACGAATCCCAAGAAGAATCCTCTTGGCAACCCCGGAAGGAAGACGAGCCGGCCGGCAGAGAGGTGGCCGCGTAGCAACATGCGTAGAGCGGCCGGTTTGGGTTGCTTGTTGTGGTTAATTTGTTTTTTTAACCGTGAATTCTAACGAAATTACGGACAGATAGACATACAGAAGGACGGGCGGACAAATAAATTATGATGTTTGATAAGAGAAATAATAAAATACTATTATTTTTGAATTACTAATTAAAAACAAAAATAACAAGTGAAATTCTATCATTTTACAAAATTGAAGGTTCTTGCGCATTTAAAAGAATTTTTTTATCGATATTTCTCCAAAAGAACCAGATATCCTTCAATAGCTCAAATCAAATATTACAAAACAATTTACGATGAATTTTCACTATAAAAAATGCTAAATAGAAAATATACTAATAATATTGAGTAGCTTGTTGGTCTTGTCTTTAGGACACTCGTTTCGTGATCCAAAGGTTGCGGGTTCGAACCTCACTCCAGGCTAGCAAGTAAGTCCTATTTCCATAGCACAAGCGTTTAGCTTAGTTTGAAAATAGTAAGAATATTTATGTGAGACGTATTCCGTGATCGCATCTCTATTTCTTTTTAAAAAAATATTGAGACATGTTAAGCTGCCTATCACGGTGACATATTCCAGAAATCACGCCCTACTGAGAAAAGAATTACGATCGGTTAGCATATTTCTCTATCAAGTCGACACTTAACTTGACTTTTTATGAGTTTTATTGTGATTTTTACATAAAGTAACATAGTTTTTATAAGACTCATTAATGTAATGTCGCTGTTTATTTATGAATTTAAATTACAATACATAGTTTTTTGCTTCAAGTTTATACATTTGTGCAAAATGGTTATCTAAATGTACCTATTCTTAATTAGAACATATAAAAAAAATATATTGACATTCAAATTGACGTAATGTTTACGTATCATTAGTGTTAAGTAAATTAGTTGGTCACGCCCATCAGCTGACGAGGCTCTACACACATGAAACGATATTATTGTCACCATAAGGCGCAAAAGTCGGTTCGCAATACGCTTACATATATATTTAGAAAATAAAACATCATTACACCACAATACAAAATGAGTAATAGTGTTCTATTATTGTTTAAATTAAAATTGAGTATGTAATTATTAACTAAAATGTGCAGTTTTATATATTTTTTTAAAACTGTGTTTAATATTGCGTTATTTGTACTGGGGACTTGGTATAAGTGTAGGTAACTCGACTGAGTTATTCCGTGTGGCAGTAAATAAAATCCTAATCGCCAGAATGATCGGCGACCTTTGATATGAGATGGAACCATAAGAAGAATAATAATACTATGTTGTGAATATAATACGAGATGTGTTAGAAATACGTTAATAAAAACGTTTATGTATTTTATGTTTGTGTTGAAATTTTTTTGATGCGAAAATTCAATAGAAATCACCCAATGTGTTGTCAAAGATATAATTTGAGTTTTTATTTCTATAACACGCTACATTACTATAGCGAAAATAAATCTAGGCTTAGGAGAGTTGTGTAGATGTATATGAAATAGAACCTGGGATCGAACCTCTGATATAAGAAACCATTGTCATGCCCACTTGACTGAGATGGGCGTCAAATAGTTTTTTTTTATTGTTTTAAAGTACTTGCTGTTATTTATTTACACGAAGAAAATGTTATAAGTGATAAAAATATGAAACTATAACTCGATATGATTGTGTTAAAGAAACAGTTAACATTTTTTTATTAAAAAATGCATTATGTTCTGTATAAGGGAAAAAAAATTATCTTGCATTCATAGTGCGTAATTATGCAGGAACATTTAATTGGAAGGTAAGAAATATTCATTTTTATTGTTCACCGCAAATAAGCATACTTTTGAAATTATCACATACTAATAAAAAACTAATCAAAAAAATTTTTTTTTAATAATTTGTTTGGAATATCGATAATTCTTAAGTCAAAACAATTTAGACAAATCGAATATATATAAATAAATAGAAAAATTTATTTATCGAATCCGGAGTTTTTTAGAATATTTTTTTGATTCGTAGATTATTATTCTAATTCGTTTTAAGTATCTAGGAATAATTTCTGTACATTTTTTAATTGTCACCTATCACCCTCAGTTTTCAAGATAAAAATGTTATTTTTTTTTAAAAAGCGTAGGGTAGAATGGTCAGTTTCGAAATAGTTTAAAAGTTCGCTCACCCGTCTCCAAATCGAAGACGCGAGCCTCCTGTAGCGCGCCCGGCCCGCGCAACAGGTCCGCGGAGAAGTTCCCGTAAGAGTCACTGAAATCCTCACTCGCGGCGGTCTGGCCCGCGAAGGCCCTGCCAGCAACCGAGAACTTGCTGTACGGAGACGACGTCGCATCCACGGGCGATGCTGGCTCTCGCAGTACACCCATCACGAGCGAATGCCTGGACGAGAATGCCGGCGGAGCGCGCTGGGCCGGCGGCCGCCCCACCTCCCCGCTGATTAAATTCATAAAATTCAGGCGTCGCGACGTCCAATAAGGGCGGCGCATCGCGGCGCGGGATGTGGAAGTCTGAACTGCAGAGTCGTTGCCTCCGCTTTTACGCGCATACACATGTTGGTGTGTTTTATGTTGGTTTGATAATTTTTATTACAAAAAAGTTACGTCAATGTTTTACGTAGTCAAAGTCAATTTGAATCGCTTATATTATTGATGAGTGTTGACGTTTTTGATGATCTGATGAAATCCGTAAAATATATTACCTTGAGTTTGATTAAAATTTAATTGAACTAATTTTTCAGTGGAATAAAATTATATTTAAAACTACCAGCGGATATTAGGGACGAAAACAGTACAAGGAATTTTAAGAAAAAAACTAAAAAATACGTTACTTTTGGATAAAAATATTATATTGTATTACCTACTATTAAAAAAAATACATTAATAATAGAAGTCTCACAAAGACAAAGCTGAAAAACGTGTATGGACGTCACTTATGCAATTGCCTAAGGCTTATATACTGTATAAACTGGCTTAAGTGATCACTCTACATAATGCAACGTTCACCAATTCCATCGTAAGAACATCCAACTTTATAAATTTTTGAAAGTTGAATATGTGTATGTTCCAAATTGAAACCTTCCGTATATTTAAAGCGACTGTGCTAGAGACATCTGTAGTCCTTCTCATGAATTTCCTCGAATAAATTATTGAATCCTTCTCATAGATTTCGCAGCTGGTTATAATGCTTCTATATTTTTAAGTACTAAGTACTAAGCAATTTTCTTTTTAATGTACGTATGGTATTCTCCAATATTTTTAACATGTACATTATAATACGCCTAAAAATCAATATTTTGAATTTTTTTAAAGTTTTTATAGAACAGTTTATATTTTTAACAATATTATATTAACAACGACTTTTATACTCGTTTCTCATATAAATAGCTTAATCTTTGTGGGACTTCTATAATTTATCTTAGTTAAATTATAATCCGCAGCGGACAAATCCAATAATAGTGCTCTCAGATCAAATTATACATGTAAAAATGTTGCTGAACATTTAACTGTTCATAAATATAATGAAATTTCTGACGTAATATAATTATTAAAAATCTTTTTTTTATCTAAATGTCTACTTTTATTTTGTTTGTTTGGTAATGAAAAGTGGTTACTTTGTTTTTTTAATTGACATAAATACGATTCATCAGCTACGTTGAATATTTAGCAGACTCAATATATTTTTAGTAAGTACAAAAAAGTTTACTATAATATAGTATAGTGATGGCGCAGTAATGTTTAGTATAGTATAGTAGTGATGTAGAAAATTTCACCATTTCTTTTTTTTTGCGGGACGTTTATACCGGTCGTAACAGAGCTAGCTGCATAAACTTTGCCGGTAGATTCCTGCCTATGTTATAAGTCTAAAATGTTCAAGCAACCATGACCTCATATCAATAGTTATGGCGATATGCAATATCAAAGATTGAAAATTTTTCCCAATATTTCTGACTAATTTTTTTCAAAAAGTTGAACTATCATTCCAGTAACTTATATTAATTACGAAAAATTCATTCGCTTTTATACAAGTCGAATAAAATGATAAAAACCTTGCAAAATTTTAAAAAGTTTATTTTTACAATCATTTTATTTACAAAACACTAGACAATTTAGTGTTATAGAGGGTACTACTCACACTCATGCAAGTGGTTTTCACAAAGTGAACGGACCCACAGTTCTTCTTCTTCTGTAAGTGTCCTGTCGGATCCCCCCGATCACTCTAGAGAAACCATCTCTATCTTGGGTAGCTCATAACAGCTTCTCGACTCCTATCCCGGTCCATAAGAAACAATTAATTACAAACATTCGTAACAAACAATATTTGTGATGAATCCTAATTGAAAATATTAAATTTTTTTTTCACTTTTCCGAAGAGAATTTTTGATTTTAAAGCGCAAGTAATTTACAAATTCAAATATTTGAAAGATGTGGCTCGAAATTAAATGAAACATGAATATTTATTATTGAATAGAATTTCGGAAGCAACTCTAAAGAAGTAATAATAATTATTTCAATGTTAATATTTAGTACGACGAATTTATTCGTCATTCAATTATATAAATATATTTTGATATTTTATTTTGTTAATCCAAAGACTGCTTTGCCATTGAGAATATTATAGCAAAGCGTGGAAAAACATAAAACCATACATAAATATTTTGGGCATGTAACGCTTTAAACATAAGATGTGTATTTTTGATTGGAATTAATTATTTATTACAAAACACTAACAAACTTTGTGTGTTTAAACCGCATTGATTATTATTTTTGCGTCAGCCGATCAGGACGGACGCACAATAACTCTTCCCTGAATTTAATATGCAAGGGATTCAACTATCGGGTGGCGCGTGGATCGCTGCGCGGGTGTAAGGTAAAGGACAGGGAGATATAAAATAATTGGATTTTCGTAAAATTGTATTGGTAATTAATTATTTTTGATTTATTATTCAGAGACTATTTGATTTCTAATATAACGAAATTATTTTACCAAAGGGCTGTATAATTATTATGGGAAATTCCAATTCGGCTTTCTTTTTTAAATGTGTCGCGTCTCTAAGAATTCTGGTTTGCGAATAATCAGAAATTATTAATAATATAAATAAAAAAAAATAAGGCATTTAAGGTTTTATGGTTTACTAATTTTATAAGTACGTGCTGTTTTACCAGCATTAATGGCTGAACATTCGTTACGATTATGTTTACATTATACAGTGTTATACAGTGAAAGTATATGTAACAGAAAAATTGTAAATTTTGATAATGTGTACATTAACAAGTATACTATATGCATTAGCTTTCGATAACGTAAAGGTTAACTCATAGTTAGTGCACAGGTATACTAGTAAATGTAAACAATATCGGAAACTAATAATTGGTCTTAAAATATGTAGTTCTAGTGAAAGTATATCTTCTAATCGAACTCACCTAAATTTTAGGTGAGTTATATTTATGTATGATTAGGTAACTACTAACTAACTATGTAACTAATGTAACCTAACCTAACACAAACACTTAAATTAATAGTTAGGTTCCTATGTTGATATGTTGGTTACTAAAAATATATTTCTTCCGTATCATATAAGTATGTACACCAGAATGATTAAATGAAAATACTTTAATTAAGGATTTTCTTTCATACGATGCATACATAAAATTGTTTGATGTACAGAGGACTTAAAATCTTCGACAGTCTACCAAAAATAATATAAAATATAGTAAATATTGAATATAAAGGAGTTAGAACTAGAGTAGAAAAAGTTAACTATGTGAACCTTCAAATGATTATTGATTATGTAGTTCTTCTTTCTTCTTCTCGTGCTCTATCCGTTCAACAGACGTTGGCTATCATGTCAGCTTTGATTTCATAGCTATTATGATAGGAATTTTGAACGGCCTGAAACAGCTGTACAGTAGACTGGCTAAATAACTGTTTTAGGTTTTTAAACCCCGACTTCCTCTACCGAACTTATTTTTCTTTATTCATCCGAACCATGACATAGAGGGCAACTATAGCTTAGTGGTCAAAGCACCGGCCCCGGAAAGGAGGTGACCTGGGTTCGAATTCCAGAAGTAGCCTTATATTTTTGCATGAATTATATTTTTCTGTATGCCTTTCTAATTGATTAATTAATTTGGTTTTAAAAACATAATATCTTCAATCGAAACTCTGTCCACCCAGCTTATTTTGAGTATTCTTTTGTAGATCCACATCTCAAGTCGCTTTATCAATTCTTCGGTGAGCGTCCATGCTTCATTCCATAAAATAATACCGAAAACTCTTAGCATCTGACCATTCTCTTTCGTAATCCAAGGTTGAGATCATGACGGCAGAACATTTTTTCTACAAAATGTTTAATATTAATCGTACATTAACCTATATAACATAAAATATTAAACTAAATAAAATAAATAAACACTAAATAAAGTGAAAAAAAAAACAGAAGGGATATTAGTTACTTTTTCCAAAAGTTTAATTTTGTACGGATAACATTTTACGTCTTTGTGAATTTGTGGAAGGACGATATTGGAAGAGTAAATATTTTTTAAGAAATAACATTTTTCGTCTTTTGGTTACTAAATCTGGAACATATTTATAGTAATTTGTATAATTATTGTTATTTAAGCCTGAAAATTGTTGGGTATCTCTGTATTCAGGAATAAATATATAACCCATCCATCGGTACGTGAAATGACATATTTTCCCTTAGAACATTAGAACATGTGAGCATTGAGATTTTACGAACACGTAAATTTCCGAAGTGTCAAAACGGAAGTTTGACGTTTATGGGTTCTGAATAATGTATGTTCTCGCGATTCTAACGAGTATGACGTATTTGTTAATTTTTCATGTGAGCGACTGAAAATACGAACCTACATAACAAAAAAAAATTTCAAACAAAAAAAATATTGATTTGACTATTATAGTGGTTCGGTGATTTTTCCGGACACGAATAACGCGGACACAAATTTTTCCAGACATAGTATTTGTGCAAAGGATTATTGTCTTTTTGTCTGTCATGACGTAGGTTTTCATCGATTAGCCCAAGATATCTTGTTTCCATCTTTTTATCGATTGTGTCACGGTTGCATGTAAGATTTATGCTTGAAATACATGTGTGAGTTGTGATGTTGTCTGGATGGGGAGATTCTCATTTTTTTTTATCGAAAAGGCCAAGTATTTTAAATTATCTTATTTTTATTCATTATTTTTTTATTTATTCTATTTTTTAACATACATACCGTCAACTGGTCATTAATGACCCTATGGTCCTGTAGTGACATGTAAGTACAAGTATTAGTATTTTGTGAACATTTGAATGTGATATAATATAATACACGTAATAAACTTTTTACGGTTAATTAATAATGTAAAATAAAAAATGATACAATATATTGAAGATAATATGCGGATTAACGCAAATCACTAAATATATACCATCCTTTATGAATAATAAAAAAATAGCAAATCACTAAATTCCTTATGTACAGTGTTTAAAAGTATATTTCTAATAGATATGTAGTCTTTCTTGTGATTGTGTTTTATTTCTAATGAAAAATATTAAATTTTTTATTTCTAATATGTAGTCTTTTCTAACAGACTTTGTCTAGTGAAGCAACTACCTTCATTTATATTTATTTATTTATTTAATGATCATGGAAGACCAACAGCACAACAAGGAGCATAGAAAACATTGATATAATATAGAAGGCCAAATACAGGTCTCCACATTTAGTATTAATTCATACGAAATAAATAATTATAAATAAATAAATGTCAATCGCGATCTTGGTTCAGATCATCCGGACCATTAGGACCATCCGGAGTGACTCTCCCCTGGCTAAATGGCTTGGACCGCGACGACAGATGTCGCATGAGTATGGTAACGCTCACTTCATATTCTGACCTCAGAGTATCGGCAGTGACGTTTTTTGCGCATCGCAACGCGTTCCTTATAGTAATTTATAAACCTCGCCATCAAATTGTGATTAATAATATTGCCGCTAATTTTTGAGGAATAAATCGCGCCACTGGGTTCCGGTCAGTTTCGTGCGCCAGCACGCGGTATATCATATATGTATATATTGAATCTTTGCCGCAACACATACAAGCACAAGACACGACAGTGCAATTTTAAATAAGTTAAATATTCAAGTGCAAGGAGATACAGGATCCAGCCATCTGGGAAGTCAGTTGATGTCATTTTTGTGGTTGTTTTTGGGTCTGACTTTATCCCGATTGACTTGTTTAAGACAGTTATTCTTTGCACAGACAATTTATCTCCCTGGAACTGTGCCTGTTTACGCGGCATAACTTTATCATTCACATAGATTATTTCGAATAAAAGAATATTCCCTAACCTAACAACTTAGGCTAACTTTATCAAAACTATTTATTTGTCAGAAATAATCATCACCCCGTAATCCTCTCAGGAATAATTAGTGTAAACAAAACTGTGTCTGGAAGTCAGTCAGTTTCAGTCACAGTGGAGGAGCTCTACGGGAATAGGCATAACGCGGCCATTTTGTATTTTCTTTTATCGAAAATTTTCCAATAAAATAAAAGTTTAATATCATTTATAGGTGCTAATATTTATTTTTAAATAATTTAATAAAATATTATTGTAAAAATCTCTCAATTTCTAGGTAAATTGTTCTGTTGTAACCCTCCTTAATGCATATGTACATGGATGGGACATTGATTTCTCGTCTCAGAAATTTTTCAGAAATTATCGATATACGACAATTTACTCTGCATACACATTAAATGCGGCAATGAATCATAGCTTGTTTCAAGGAATAAAGTAGGTATAGTGACCATACCGTCGAGTTGTATTCGTCCTGATTCTTCACTAGTGACGTGTATAGAAGTTTTAATGTGTCGGGGTTCGTGGAATCTTTTGCCACTCTCATACAAATCATAAAATTGTCAAACCTTTCTCAGAAATTTTATCAACATGAGGAATAAAACTTAAAAGCTGAGAATCTAAATTTGCTACTAGGTCGTTGATTTAAGAAACTATACAAGATTTTTATTTGAATATTTTAAATAATTGGATATGTTATTTAAAAAAAAACACATTGTTTGGAATTTAGCTATATCACCGTAAAAAAGTACAAGTATGTATGGGTCAAAGACGGCCTCATCCTCGCAAGATCTACTGATACCGCTAAAATTGTCACCATTCGGAACGAACAGGACCTGGACAAACTATGACTATATTACTACTACGTTTCCACTACTGCAACGTTAGAAATTCTCAAATTACCTTTCTACACAATCTCGATAGCAATTTATTATTCTCTCGTTTCTTTTTACTATTTTATTATTTTCTCCATGTCTCTCATTTTTCTTATTACTTTCTCTAGATTGTCCATATTTAATATACTTTTTATTGTCTATCTCCTTATTAACTGGCATATTTACGATTTCACATATCTTATACTGGCGATGCACTTGTCGTTGAGGCTCGGTAAATGCACCCTGAAAAGATCACTGATTATATCAAACAGTCTTTTCTATTTTTCTAACTCTATTATATTCATCTCACTAGCTCCACATTATTTATGGCTGTTTCATTAATTAAAAACGAACGAGCTATATTTGAATATACCTGCACTTGTCAAATTTACGAAATTTGTTTCTACAGTTCAATACTCATATCTCATTAACAAAGTTGAATGCCTCGCATGCCCAATATCAATTGTGTACTTTATTTATTCTCATTGATAATTATTCGAATTTTTATGTCGTTATCTTTCATTTTTAATTAATAGATGTCGACATCTAATAGGTTCACCGCTTATTATCAGAACGTGAGAGGTCTACGAACCAAATCAAATGACTTTTATCGCAATATTTCTATGGCTAATTATGATCTAGTGTGCTTAACTGAAACGTGGTTAACAGATAGCATAAGCGACGCTGAATTGTTTGATAGTCGTTATTTGGTTTGGCGACGCGACCGTAATTACGAAGAAACTAATCAAAAATACGGTGGAGGTGTCTTAATTGCGTCACGGATTAATCTAAATGTTTATCCGCAAACATCTTGGTCCTCTTCAGCTGAAGATATATGGATTACTATCCACCTGAATAACTCGAATACCCGTACTTCTAATAAATTGCACTTATGTGTTCTTTATTTGTGTGCACAAAATCAAGGTTATTGTTTTTCTAAACAATTGAATAATTTTGTAGAAAAAGTAAGCAATATCTTAACATCCAATCACAATGATCACATTTTAATCTTAGGCGATTTTAATTTGAGCAAAATCCAATGGAATTTTGATACCTCCTCCTGTTACTTCTCACCTACCAATTACCACACAAATGACGAGTGTGAATTTATCAATTTTACCAATATGTTTGATCTCCATCAATTCAATGGGGTATATAACGACAATAGGCGGATTTTGGACCTGGTTCTTTGCAACGAATTGGTCGGAGTTTCAGAATGTCTTGACCCATTAGTATCTGTGGATCCCCACCACAAACCATTGACAATAACGGCTAATTTTATTGATTTCCATTCACTGAAACCAGCACCTCGAACGAAATATTGTTATCATCGTGCTAACTTTGAGTTTATTAATAATGAACTAAACAAGATTGATTGGGATTTATTGCTAGCGGATAAGCCCGTTGAACAATCATTGAGATCATTTTACCAGGTACTTTATACTATTCGCGACAAATGCGTACCATGCAAGACGGGAAATTTTGATAATTTCCCTCCTTGGTACACTGCGGTACTCAAAAAAATTATCAGAAAAAAATTCAAGTACTTTCGTAAATTTAAAATTTATGGCAATAAATCTGACGAATTATCTTTCAATATTTTACGCGATAGAGCCAAGTCATTAGAAAACAAATGTTACTTGAATTACATCTCCAAAATAGAGGAGTCTGTAGTACGTAACCTCAAAAGGTTCTGGTCATTTATTAAATCAAAATCTAAATCATTCAACCTGCCAAGTAATATGACGTACGGTCTCAATACTGCCACATCAGGATCCGACATATGTAACTATTTTTCCGATTATTTTTATTCTACGTTTTCTAATCCCTCTTCAAGTACTCAAAATACGAATTCTCTGTCCAATTATGAACCAATCACCGATTGTTTCATTTCATCAATAGAAGTCAGTAAATCGAACATAATAAATCAATTAAAGCATCTTGATATAAATAAATCTGCTGGACCTGATCAAATACCACCAATATATTTAATTAAATGTGCTTATATAATTGCTGAACCTCTAACAATTTTATTTAAAAATTCTATTAAGGATGGATTTGTGCCAGATATCTATTATTATTATACAGATTATACGGAAATCGGCATTTATTACGCCGATTCATAAAAAAGGCTCGAAATCAGACGTTGCAAATTATAGACCTGTTTCTAAATTGTGCACAATTGCTAAAGTTTTCGAGAAGGTTATATACGATCAAGTCTATGCAGCTCTTCATCACTCCTTTCATCCAGATCAACACGGATTCATCAAAGGGAAATCAACCGTCTCCAATCTAATCCTCTTTAATGACTTTCTAACTGATAAAATGGATAAAGGACTTCAAACAGATGTGATCTATACTGATTATAGTAAGGCGTTTGATAGAATAGATCATCATCTGTTGATTAATAAGCTTTTCTTGGCCGGAATACGTGGTGACTTGCTAATATGGTTTGCATCCTACATCGATAATAGAACTCAGGCTGTGGTAGTAAGCAATTACATGTCGAGTTGGGTTGTAGTTCCCAGCGGAGTACCCCAGTGATCACTGCTGGGGCCATTGTTGTTTATAATCTTCATTTCCGATATTCACGATTGCTTTCGTCACTCTAATGTCCTAATTTTTGCTGACGATATGAAAATTTTTAAACCAATTTCTAGTATTTACGATTCGTTGAATCTACAAGATGATTTGCTACGGTTAGATAATTATTGTAAATTAAATAAACTTGATTTGAATCCCTCAAAATGTTCTTGTGTAGTTTTCACACGCAAAAAGAATATAATACCATTTAACTATAGACTAAAAGGAGAACAATTAGAAACAGCTACGTCAATCAGAGATTTAGGGGTGATCAATGATAGAAAATTATTATACGACGAACATATCGATTCTATTATAAGTAAGGCTTATAGGGCTTTATGTTTCATCATGAGAATGTCTAAAGATTTTAAGTGTGTAAAGACATTGAAAGTACTTTACTGCACTTTTGTCAGAAGCAA
>JADDOH010016809.1:0-18804 GCA_016648135.1 Agrypnia vestita
CGTGGGTTTTTTGGCATGTGTGATGATAAGATCGAAGATTCTTTTACAAGCCGTCTGGCGTTCTAAAGTGGATTGGGATCAGCCTATTCAAGTGGAACATGCAAATAAATGGCGCATGTGGCAAATTTTATTGCGCAAAAGTGACTGCGCAATTCCGAGACAGTGCATTTCGAGTCGTCATCGCCAAGTGACATTACATATTTTCTGCGACGCGTCAGAGTTAGCATGCTGTGCGGTAGCATATTTTGTGGAAAAAATAGACGGTTTGAAAAAAGTGAATTTTATCGCGGCAAAAACGAAAGTAGCCCCCTTAAAACCGCTATCAGTGCCGCGATTAGAACTGCAAGCTGCTTTAATTGCAGCGCGCTTGGCGGCCACCATTAAAAAAGAATTTACGTGCCGCATAGAAAATGTAATTTTTTGGACGGACTCGACAACAGTGCTATGTTGGCTGCGAACTGATCCGCGCACGTACTCAGCTTTCGTCGCCAATCGCCTCGGCGAAATTGATGAACTCACAAGTGCGGCGAACTGGAAGTGGGTGCCGACAAAATATAACTCAGCCGACATCGGTACGCGAGATGGGGAGCCGCCCGATTTATCACCTTCAGGGCCATGGTTTAGTGGACCAGCCTTCCTGAAAAAAGATGAATCCGAGTGGCCTCGTGAAAAAACGCCGCCGCAGCCCGACAAAGAAATTTTGGAAATGCGACCCACCACTATCGCACACATACAGCGCGCCCGCTTAGGAGACGGCGCACTACCAGACGTGCACCGATTTTCATCATGGACGAGGTTGATACGCACCACAGCATGGGTGCGAGGTTCGCCTGGAATGCGCGACATCGCACGCAGAGATTGCATCACAGCGACCTGCTGGCCGACGAACGGGATGGGGCCGAACGCGCATGGATACGGCGCGCACAGGAAGATGCGTTCGGTCACGAAATTCAAGCGTTGCAGCGGGGGGAGCCTCCCCCACGTACCGGTCGTCTATACACCGTGACCCCACACATAGACACGCACGGAATAATACGCATGGGCACCCGATTGATCGCGACTTCAGTGCCGGACATACCGGCGGGATTAAGGGAGCCGATCATATTAGATGGCAGCCATCCATATACCAGATTAATGATAAGACATTATCATGAGCGCAGAAACCACCCTGGGCCCGAAGTAACAGTGAGCGATGTGCGAGAAAATTATTTTATATTCCGTCTGCGACCAGCAGTACGCCGCGCGCACTTTGAATGCCAAGTGTGTCGGATCAGACGAAGCAAACCGCAATCTCCGCTTATGGGCCAATTACCCAATGCGCGCCTGGCGCATCACCTACCTCCATTCACACATTGTGGACTCGACTACTTTGGGCCCATACAGGTCACGATTGGCCGTCGCCGAGAAAAAATGTATGGAGCACTCTTCACATGTCTCACGACTCGAGCTGTGCACTTGGAACTGGCAAGCTCGTTGAGTGCGGATTCAGCGGTCATGGCTCTGAGAAGAATGGCCGCGCGCCGCGGTCATCCGAGATATATGTACTCCGATAATGGTACAAACTTCAAAGGAGCCGCAAAGGAAATAACCGCGGCGCTGATGGAAATAAAACAAGCAGCGCAAATGAAAGACCACTTAGCGGCCCAGAACATAGATTGGGCGTTCAATCCTCCATTAGCACCACACATGGGCGGGGCGTGGGAAAGCCTCGTGCGCTCGGTCAAGCGGGCACTCGAAATGACGCTGAAAGACCGGGCGCCGCGAGTTGAAACATTAGTCACAGCCCTCGCGGAAGCCGAATTCACCGTGAACAGCAGACCGCTGACTCATGTGTCAGTTGACCCGGATGACGGCGAGCCACTCACACCGAATCACATTTTGATGAACACGGCTGGACGCCATATGCATCTGGCCGCGTTTGGACCGCTGGATGAACAGATCTGCCTGAAAAAACAGTGGCAGTTCTCTCAACAGTTAGCAGATATGTTCTGGAGACGCTGGATGCGGGAATATTTACCGACGCTCACTCAGAGGCGTAAATGGCAAGAACCCGCACCGCCCGTATGTGCAGGAAGGATGGCTATCATCGCCGACGCGGCCTTGCCACGTAATAGCTGGCCGCGAGGGATCATAACACAAGCCATTCCAGCGGCAGACGGCCAGATACGCATCGTCCGCATAAAAACCTCAACCGGAGAATACACGCGGCCCGTGACTAAGATCGTCGTGCTGCCCACCGAGCCGATTCAGGAAGCGGCCGCCCATGCAGCAGATCAAGACCAGCAGCCTTCATAGATGACACTGGAATCGTCGAGGATCCTGTGCGTCCTTCTGGTATGGCCAAAGCCATACGGGGGGAGTGGTTCGCACAGGATCAAAAATCGAAGATTAAAAATATTTTTTTTGCTTAATTTTGAAATATGTTATAATATTAAGTATTTAAAAATAAATGTCTTGAATCGTGAATAGGGTCCAGGCCGTAAAGGCAAAATAGCTTAAGAACAATTGTAAATATGTGTTTGCTAATTATGTATATAACTGTCAATGAGGGTCCCGTTAATGAGTCATCCATTAGAGCGACGACCGCGGCCGAGGGAGAGAGATTAAAATCTCACGATGAGTCACTCGGGCCGCGGCGCGCTCAATTAAATATTTTAAATTTTGTTTTGAGATAAAATCGCAAAGTAAAAATCAGGTAGTCGCCTACGGAGCGGTCAGCTACAGTGTACTTGCCCGCATCTCTGGACCAATAGAGATAAGGGCAGGTAACAACCGGCACCCACACGACTCGTGACTTGAGATAGCGCGCCGTACATTTTTTCGTACGGCGCTAAATTTAGATTCACTATCGCTAGAGAGCTCAATAATTAAAGTGTGAGGTGTCATTTTCTTCAGAAAAACAAGGGCTACCTGATGCGATATTAATAATTTAGATATTTTCACAAATAAAAAAATTTCATTTTTTGTCACATGCACGTGATTTGCAAGCGCTGACATGCCCGGACAGTAATCTGCGTATTACACCCACATGCGGGCATGTCAGACGCACATTTTGACATATGACTCATTAGCGGGAGATATGAGAGAGCGGATTTATCTTAAAAAATATCCGCGCGCCGCGAGATATGCGCCGCCGATGCACGGTATCGCCGGCGCCCAGCGGTCGTTCCGCTAGGCCGAGCGCACAGCTTCCGTGGTCCACCACGTTACGCCGATGCCTACAATAAAGATGTAAATCCCCTCTCTCAGTAATCCCTTTTTGGCAGTTATTTTCCCGTTATTTTGGCTGGACCCAAATAAAAAGGCTGCGAAAACCTAGCGAAATCAGTGCTCTCAGTGCCTTAGTGCCAGTAAATATTTGTTGCCGTGTTTGTGCGACAAATAGTTTTTACAACGTCACTCTGCCCGTTTTTCGCTAGGTTTTCTTCTGAAACAAAAACTCTGCTTTTTATTTTTCTTGTATGTAAATTTTGGTGAATTAAAACCCCTGAAGAAACACCGTCGATCGTAGCGTTGCTCTCCGGTGTTTCCAAAGTATCATCATCATCATCAAGATTTAGAAGCGAGTTGTGACTCATCGTCAGTGACGTCACGACGCCCGGAGCACAGCAGACAGGCGAGTAATCGGTGATCCACCCTATTCTAAAATAATTATTTGTTACGGGCGTGTCTGTCCGTAACAGGTAGTATCCCCTTCAGGAATGTGTGTATTAAGCAATTAAATGTCATTTGTCAAATAAATGCTGATTTATCGGAACTGAAATGAAATGAAATGGATAACCACCAATAAATAAAAATGTTTTGATAACAATTATTATGAATCTGTTAAATTTTGATTAAATTTAAAACAACAACACACTGCACGCGGTGTACGTAATCGATACATGATAAGTGCCATGATCAAAAAATTGAATTCCAGAGTTGGCACAGTGGAGTACGTATTTATACTTTTGTAGCCGTTTGCCATTTGGTATGTCACCTTTTATATTATTCCAATGAGTAAAATATCCCACGGTTCTAGCTCATTTCTTTTTGAAGTTGCGTAAAATGAATGCGGTTTAAATTGTCAAAACGTTTTATTTTATGTGTACCTATATGAGTGATGCAACAAATGTCACTTTCACGAATACGAATATCGAGCCTATTCGGCGAATATGAATAATTCAACAAGGTTATAAATAAAAACCACTGTTCTTTTTTAGAGATTTAATAAATAAAATTTACCGGCAATTTTTTGTTCAAAAATCACGATATTTTTTTTATCCGTTTGTACATTCCCAGCGGTCAAAAATAAATATCATTTTTTCTCGCTTCGAGAGGTCATGTTATTAGATTTAATTTGAAATTATTTTATAAGAGCTAACACTTTTACACATAACGGAAATATAATGGAACGAACAATATCTACGCATTACAAAACAAAATCTATATGAAATGAGCACCTAATATTATTAATAACCCAACGAAACTAGATGAAAGAACTCATGTTATGCTGTGGAACAAGTAACAATTGACAACTTGAGAACTCAACAAATCCATTCATTCAATTTTAGGGGAATTCCCGATAATATATTGCGTAGGTGTATTCGGATACACGGTGCACAGCCAAATCGTAATTCACGTTGCGTTCAGTTATAAATAGTTTGTTTTTAATATTCGTGATAATATTCGGCGAATACAAATATTCGATAAATATATACTATTCGGCGAATACAAATATTCGTATTCGTATTTGTTGCATCACTAGCGTATATGGAAAATTAATTATCAAATTTTATCAAATTAAGCTAGTAATATATGTAATCGCATCCGTTAGAGATGCGATTACATATATCACAAACAAATTATTATACCTGTGATATCTATCATTCATATCAAATTTTATTTTCTATGTCATCCGTTAATTTTGGAAGACATACCTAATTATTTTTTTCTTAATTGTTATTATTTTTACACAGCGGTGACCTAGTAATTCCACAGACATTCGTGATTCCTATGATAAATCACGAAAAGTAATGTTTTATCATCTCCCTAACGCGCCATATTTGTTTCATCTATCGCGGACTGAAAAGATCGCATTTTTTTGGTTGCCAAAAGCTTATTCCCCTTACATTTTTGAAAAAATATTATCGATAAATATCGATATATCGATATATTTTTCGCAATGTATATCGATTGTTTTCGATACTGTTAAAAAATATCGATTCGATATATATCGATTTTTTTTTTCATTTACCCATCCCTAATACTAGCCGCGAAGCCCGCGAATGATATAAGTATGCTCATAATAAGCAAGCCTGTTCACACATGCTCCAAAGATACCCCTTCTCATGGTGAATGACCGTGGCATGCTCATTACTAGCAATGTGCGTACACACATGCCACTAATAAGCAAGGTCTAAGGTCGATACTGCGCATGCTCACGTGCCACTAATAAGCATGTGTATCAGTAACTTACGAGTTTGATTCCCGGTGAGGTCACAATTAATATATGTGATCAAGCATGGGTGTTTTGTGATATGTTTCGCTTTTGTAATTGGGCGTAAAATAAAAATAAAATATAATGACACAATGTGTCTCTGACGCTCTCCGTCTTATTCTCGTTATATAACAAAGTTACAAATATAACAAGGTTGTTATATTGGTAAGAAAAAACATAGAAGGGGCGTATGCGTAAAAGGGTTAAAAATCGATCCAAAGTTTTTTCGGCAGACAAGCAGACGCTACGAGTTAAAAGAAAGGGAGTAACCCATAAAAACCGAGTTTTTATTATACTCCCTTTCGAATGTCAAGACATGACTGTGATAACCCGTTTTCTATTGTTATTTTGAGAATATATATACAGAGTTATTTGGAAAACATTAATAACCTCACAGGACTATATTTCTGCCGTGGTTATGAGTCGAAAATTTTCAAGCTATCGTGACCTAATACCAATAGTTATGGAGATATGCGACATCAAAGTTTGCATTTTTTTCTCAATATTTCTGACTTATTTTTTGTAAAACGTTGGACTATCATTACAGTACCTTATATCGATTACGAAAAATTCATTCGTTTCAATACAAGTGAAATAAAATAATAATAACCCTAAAAATCTCCAATTGGAATATTTTCCAATTGAAATTCGAAGGTTTTTATTTTTTATTTGACTTGTATTAAAGGGAATGAATTTTACATATTCGATATAAGTTACTACAATGATACTCCAACGTTATACAAAAAATAAAACGGAAATATTGAGAAAACAATGCAAACTTTGATGTCGCATATCTCCATAACTATTGAACATTTTCGACTCATAAACTCGACTTAAAAACTTTAATAATCTTCCTAGAGAACTCAAACACCTAAAAGACATACAACTATTAAAAAATAAATTACAATTTCACACATTTCAACATTTCAACAACATTTCAAAAAACACAATAATATTAAAAAAAAAACTTGCCCTTTTTTTGGAAAGGTGCAGCGAAAAAATATTTTGAAAATGTAAATGATGCATGTACTATACATTGTACAAAATATTACACTAATAAAAAAACTGGCTAAGATAAAATAGGCATGATGACAATATTAAAGAATAAGTGATTTTATTTTGAAAGAATTCTAAAAAATGATTCAATTTTAATACACACATTGAGATTAATAAGATTTTCAATAAAATAAAAGTATAAAATTGTGCGATCCGCCATTTTAACTGAAACACCGGTCAGAGCTAATGACGTCACGCCTCAGTACCCGTCACCGTGTCTTTGAACAGTTGCCATAGACACAATGCAATATTTACTGAGGCTTGACGTCACGTAGACGAAATGACAGCTGCGGGCGTTTTTGCGCGAAATTAAAATTATGTAGATGAAAATGGAATTATTTCCGTAACAACTTAGTTTATTACTAAAATAATGTTATTTTCGGTATTAGTAGACGTGTATCTACAATATAGAATGTTATTTCAAAATCTGTCATCATGCCTATTCGCGAAGAGTGGGTCGTCCTTCAATACGACAGTTTCTTCAATAAGCTTCATCGCAAACAACCCCTCCCTCCCCGCATTTTTTCTCAAAACGAATTTAAAATTTTCGCTAAAAATTTAGGGGTTGCGAATTGATTGCGCCGTTTAAAATGTTCTCAGGTTTTCACGGCCGTTCAGAAACTTCTGTGTATATTTTTCTGGGATATTCTGCCGTGTGTATGTGACCTCTCTGTCCGACGTTTCGGATCCCGTTGCAGGGTTCATCATCAGCCCTTAAGATGGACCCTGCAATAGGGTCCGAAACGTCGGCCAGAGAGGTCACATATACATGGCAGAATATCCCAGAAAACTGTACACAGAAGATTGCGCCGTTGGTATTTTTTATAACTTTCTTGTATTAATTCTTTCTCAGTCGATTTATATTAATTTGTGTGAAAGCTTATTTTGTCAGTCAGTTTACACCGCTTCTATTAAAGCTTTAAAATGTTCCACTGTTTTACTAATAGGTTTGTTGACATTTAATTTTTACACCATATAGTGTTTTATTCAACTGACTTTCTGGGTGTATACTTTATTTACATACTTAATTTTTTTATGTAGTTTCCCGGTTTTTTTTAAATGATTTATTTTATTTTTTGATTGCTTGCTTGTGTAGGATATCTTTTGTTGTTATTCATTTTTCAATGGTGCCATGCACACAATAATACTCATTTCCCAATCTGTGAAGCCTTCTGATGAGTCAATTGTAGATAATTCGTATTGATAGTATCGCAAAGCAAAACTTTTGCTTCGTGACTGATAGAAGATATGGAAAATTAGTTGCGTTAGATCTAGACAATTGAAATAATTATTAACAATTTCGTAGGGTAATACTTAATACGCAAGATTTGCCATTTTCCTTCTGTCAAACAATCTCTTTATTCTAATAAGAAATAATAATAGGTGTACCCATAAGTAATCAATTATTTTTGGTGTGGAATGTTTGCTTCAGTCAAGCTCACTAAAGTGAAAGTCTGAAGACGTATTTTATACGCAATATTATAATCTGTGGTCTTGTGACTTGTGACAATTAAATAAAAAAAAAATTATTACTCTGTTGTAAAATGGCGGACAATCAACTAACTGAAGAACGTTAACATCATTGCATGCTGTTTCATTTTCTATCAGGTGTTAATGCAACGGTTGCAACAAAGAAAATTTGTGATATGTATGGAGACGTATTGAAAGTAAATAAGTGCCAACATTGGTTTAGAAAATTTTCCGATGCTGATTTTGACTTGTCTGATAGCGATCGAAGTGGGCGCCCGGTAGGGTTTGATAATGACGCTTTAAAAACACTTAGAAGCAAATATTTCTTAAAAGTCTACCAACAAGATGGCAAAAAGTCCTAGATAACGATGGAGATAAAATCGATTAAAAATAAATTTAAATGTAGTTAAATTCTCTTTTGTTGCCCCTTAAATAATTGATTTCTTATGGGTACACCCAATAGAAAGCTACAGTTTATCAGTTTATATCTCCACTATTAATATCTGTGATTTAAAATGAATAAATCTTTTTAATTAAATACATTAATTCACCGTTTAATACGCATACTCACAATAGTTTTCTTCACCATCCGATGTTGAATAGGCATATGTTCGAACCAAAACCCTCGGTGGCGTAACCTCGACGGTATCTTCTACTTCTTCTCTATCAAAGGATTTGTCTTCATCATATATATCATCGTCGTCATCATCGTCATCGTATACATCGTCGTCATACCCTTCGTCTTCTTCTTCTTCTTCACTATAAGTTGTTTCTTCAAAAATGCCGTTAAAAAATTCCGCCAACATCGCCTCGAGATCATTCTCTGTTGCTGATAAATCGCTCAGTACCGCATCTGAGGAGTTTTCTTCGGCACCACACCCCAAACTGAGCAAGAAAACTAAAGCTATCACCGCTAGTCCTCGCCGCACTTGACTAGCTTTGCGCCCCATCGTGAATAGAGAGATCTAGTACTTCTTCCACCACACGCTTTGTGTTATATCAATTTCCACGCGGAACAGGCCCGAGAATCCCCAGCAATGGTCCTCGCAAACTATCCGCCTAATGAAATAGTTGCACAGGTCCTGCGCAGTTATCTCGCAAGTGCTTCAGACATGATAAGATGGCGATCAGTGACGTAGCTACGCCAATGTGACTTGGGGCCCACGGCAGATAAAATCCACCGCAGAAAGAAATAAAATTATAAAAAATTCTAAATCAATTATCAAGTATGTGTATAAAAACACCTGTAAATATTATCTAAGGTACGGCCACCTTAGGGTATCAAAAAATACATTAAAATAAAGAAAAACAGTAGTCGCATATGATGTGTAACATTTGACATACCACAGTTAAAAATATCAATTGAGCAACAACAGAAATTAACCTCAAAATATAAAAAAGCTAATTAATACCTATATATTTATTAATTAGTAAAAACAAGTAAAGAAAATGTATGTGCATTTATTTGTCGCTAGGGTTTGATTGAAATGAAAAAGTCAATTATTTTCGAGTTACATGTAGGATATAAAAGCAAAGGCAGCAATTTAGAAGAAGTAAAACAACTATAATTAAGAATTATTAAAACTATAGCAAATAAAAAACAAAAAGAAGCATGTAAGGACCAACCGGAAAACCTATTCAAAATGTGTAAAATCTCACCGATCCAAAAACAACTTTACTATAAAATGACATTGGAAGAATTTGTGTTTTGAAAAACACCAATACATTATGAATATACGACAAGACAAATAACGAATAAAAAACTAGAAATAAAAAAAATAAAAATAATAATTGTTACGGAGATAGAACCAAACAGTGCGTAATTCCAAAATTGTTCAACAAACTACCGGATAAAATAAAAAATGTAACGGGACAAAAAATATAAAAAAGACATTAAAGAAATACTACAGTGAATTGTGAAGTGGATAGGAAAAGCAAAAATTAGTTTATTATAGTAGCTTATTATATAATGTCATAAATTAAGTACACTTAGTAAACAAATGTATATACACTTATTATAATTAAATCCTTGCGTTTAAACTGTAATTAAGGTGTTGCAAGAGGTAATTTAAAATAAAATAAAATAAATAAATAAAAATAAAAAATCCAAAAAATTAAATAAATGTTTTGAATGCGGGCACCGAGGATTACCAATTTAGAATGTACTGAATTCTAGATTTTATGTATCTATCCCTTCCAAGATCATGTTTCCTATAAATTTATAGGCCGTGTTTCCTATAAAATCTCGAATTAGTAATCCTCGATGACCGCAGTCAATTTTTTTTTTTGTATATTGCTGCCTTTGCTTTTATACCCCACATAATTTATTTTTTGTACTCCTTGAATTAGTACCGGTCTGAATTTGCTTTTTACTTACTGTTTTTTATTTTAACTTTATTATTATTATGTTTAAGCTCTAAATTATAACTATTTATTTTTATACTAATCATTGTTTATACATATTTATTTATTTTAAAGTGTTTTAATGATTTTCCATTTCTCTCTTATATATGTTTTATTTATATTAATTTATTGGTTTATGTTTCGCACACGATCAATCCAGCGGCATAAAATTGAATTTTTTAAATTTAATAAAAATAACAATATATGGCCGTGTGTGTGTGTATGTGTAATTGTTACCATAAGGTTTATTTTTTGAACATTTATGCATTTAGTTTATAATATTTCTTATACTCGCGTCGAGGCCTCGACAACTTGAATAGTTTTAAGAATTTTTTGTAATTTTATTCTATATGTAATTTGTAATTTTTTGTTGTAAATAAAATGAGTGGAATTAGCGGTCTTATTACTGACGAATCCTGACTGGAGATATAAGGTTTTGTGCATTATTAGGACATCCGCGAGATTCGGAAATAAACGTATCTCACTGTGGAGGATGACGGCCGATCTCGCGGATTAAATTAAATAGCAAAAATATGTTTTTTGCCAGTTTTCAGATAACTGCGCAGCAGATTTGAAAGGCCGTTAAAATGGTCAGGCAGGCCGACGTTTGAACGCGACAAGCCGGCGCCTGGCGGGGGTCAGGCAGGCCGACGTTTGAACGCGACAAGCCGGCGCCTGGCGGGGGCCGCTGGTTTATGGACCAGACGTACGCGGCGCGTGGAAAGTTTGCAACGCCGTAAAATCAGAAAGTTCACGAGATGAACTCAGAAAAAGTGCACAAAACCTGGCATGTCATTTCCTGTCAGAATTCGTTATAAAATAAAGAATCGGATTAGTTTGGAAGGAGATACATCGAGAGATAGGAATCGGCCTTTTTTGAGGCGATTTATGAACGCCGACACATCCGGACACATTGGTACTAATTAAATTCACATGCAGATGTGCCAGGCGTTCAATTTGACGCAACATTTACATATGTACACCTCCCCGTTCGGGAGATAATTTGGCTAGGCGGGCAAAATAGTCCGTCTAGAGGATGGGCCGGCACAGTATGATCCGCTCGGGAATGCTGCGCTGACCACCATCCGCCACTGGGTATTCTCGAGATGTCTCTCCCCTCCCTTACTAATCCCATTTTGACCGTTGATTTCCCGCTGTTTCTAGATTTTAAGTATAAATAAAGGAAGATTCCGCAGACTCAGCATCCTCAGTTCGCCGAGATTACTTTTACCTTGTTACGCTGCCGGTCCGCGGAATCGTGTTTTGAGAATAAAGTGTCTTTTATTTTTAATTTAAATTCCTGAAAAAGTGTTTTTTGTTATTGCTTTCGAATTTACCTTTTTGCTTAAAATATTGTAAATTCCTACTGAATTTCTCCCACCGTAACGCGGAGACCCACCCTATATTTAACTATTTTTAAATTCGATTTTTTAGCCGTTCGGGTTTTAAAATATTTTGGGAATTTATTAATAGTTATTTCGAACTTGGTATGGCCTTGTGCGTACCAGTTTATTATTATAAAAAAAACTTATAATATTATATAATTTATGTGAAGTGTGAAAATATTATTGTACTTTATTTATATTGTAAAAGCCCACTAGGGCATTGATAAATAAATAAATTTAATTGATATAACCGCGAAGTGCCTACTCGATATGCTTTTGCTCAATTTTTTTCCTATTAGAGTCTACTCTACTCTGAGTAGGTACTCTCGTGCGGCTAGACCGCCTAATCAACTGCTACAAATGCATCAGCTCTATAGCTTGGCACTTTTGCTTGATACCTTATTGGCTTAACATCGTAAGTTTCAAATTTTACATGAATTTGGAAGGGTAAAAAGTCTGATAAAAAAACGCTCTAAACATTTTACTTTGTAGAGTCGGAGATCTCTGCCGTTGCTGATGATTTGAAACTCGTGGTGTTTGAATAGAATTTATTGAAGTATAATATTGACAAATGTTATAAGTACACAATAATGAATCGGTAAATGGCGAGGGTTTCCGCTGTATCCGTAAAGTCCCAAAGGAGTGAGATGTCCTGTTCTGCTGGCGAGGGCTTATATACCTGTTCCTAACAAAGAAAGCCAGAGTTGTTTTGACTTCATTCACTCGGCGGCGCGTGTAATATTTTGTCTACGTGGCAGAGGTGACATCCGCCGCTTTTCGTGTACCCTAATCGTGCCTTTGTACTCGGTAACTGTACTGTACTCGGTAACGGTAATCGTACTGGCTTACATTGTTGTCCGTTTGCCGTCTTCAGCGTTCTGGACTCGACCTTTGTACCGGGAGCGACAGCCTGCCGTACTTGGGTGTCGGCGTATGCGGTATCTGCATGCGTCTTTGGCCACCACAGCTTGATATTTAAAAAAGTTCAAATTAATTAGGCGCGATATTTTATGATATTTCTGTAGGTAGGTACAAACAATGCATATGCATGAAATTTTTCATTGTGGCCCAATTTTTTAGTTACGCCACTGTCTAGAATTCTTGTTATCGTGTGCTCTTTTAAAATTTGAAAATTTCAGTGGAGCGAAGGTAGTAAGTATAAAAAGATAAAGAGCTGGTGACTAATCGCAATGAAAGGAGAAATTACGCCATAATTTAATATTCAATTTAAATTAAAGATAAAGATTTTCGTCCGGAGTTGTGGAACTGGTCACCAACTATTAGTCTCTTCGCTATGCATAAAGTCTGCCAAGAACCCTAGCATCCTGCCAAGAACCACTAAAAATGAGTATTTACTCTCCATACTAAGTGGTATAGCATGGCTTCCGTAAAAAAGGTAGACCTCTTTCCATATAAGAAAGACAAGCAATTAGAACCTACCTATGCTTAAGCCGTGCGTACGAGGCATATTGTTTCGTTGTATTGGTGTATATATCCATAAGCACCAACACAACGAAATAATGTGCGTCGTACGCATGCCTTACACATATTTAATTCGATTGTAACGAACGAAGAAGAAGAAAAAAGGCTTGTAATTAGTAGCGAAGGGAAAAACTACATTTCAAAATGAAAACTACAACACACACATGTTCACCAGTTTGAAGACTACAAAGTGTACACTACATTTGTAGTAAAAACTACATGAAGTGAACTGATTGTAGTACTAGAAATTGTAGTAGGTACTAATGAAGTGAAGTAATTATAATACTACAAAATTGTAGTATTAATGAAGTGAAGTAATTGTAGGATTAATGAAGTGAACCATTGCAGTATTACCCGTTCCAAAGGAACTTCTCGGAAAATATGACTATGTTTTCCGGACCTGCTGACACGGTTCCTTAGCCTCTGGTAAGAATTCGGAAGAGAAGTGGAGATCAGAATGAATATTTTCTCGCCCGTTAACTCAGTACTAGAGAATGGCTCTATGAGGGTCTCAGGAAGTAGATAGGTTCACTAGACACTTTCTCTCTACCACAGGTCGTGGTGCCGCTGTCGAGGAAAAGGAAACAAATATAAAAATCTGGTGACTAATCGCAATGAAAGGAGAAATTACGCCATAATTTCAATTAAAGATAAAGATTTTCGTTCGGAGCTGATTGTGGAACTGATCATCAACTGTTAATCTCTTCACCATGCATAAAGTCTGCCAAGAACCCCAGCCTCCTGCCAAGAACCACTAAAAATGAGTATTTACTCTCCATACCAATTGGAATAGCATGGCTTCCGTAAAAAAGGTAGACCTCTTTCCATATAAGAAAGACAAGCAATTAGAACCTACCTATGCTTAAGCCGTGCGTACGAGGCATATTGTTTCGTTGTGTTGGTGTATATATCCATAAGCACCAACACAACGAAATAATGTGCGTCGTACGCATGCCTTACACATATTTTGTCTTGCACAGGACAAAGACTGTATATTTACCAGGTGTGGATCCCCAATTTCACTTTTCAGGGCCGCCAAAAACGGCAGGAGCAGGATGTAGAGAAGGTTTGAGAAATTAAAAAACACTTTACAACTTGTAGACTGGATCGAAGAGCGAAGACACAATACGACGAAAAGACTGCCTTTGCTCTCCGATTTCAGCGCATTTATTCAATTAAGTACATTAGACCCCGCGTGTGTCAGCCAACCGGCGCGTCGCTCATTTCCGCTGCGCCCCGCGCTGCTGCTGATGCTCCGTTGAACGCGACACACGCTGGGTCAGATTCACACAAATATTCAAAAACCGGCCCTTTTTCAGGGCTACCAAAACATAATATTTTTATTTTCATTTTCTTAAATTTACTCATATAACATAAAAAAGCATTCGTAGAAAAACATAAAATATATAAAATTTCGCAGTTTCCGTGTCGCAGTTGGTTGTACGGGGTCAAGTTGATCGCCGTGGATCCTGTTAGAAACACTCCCCCCGTACAGCTTTCCTGCACCTTCACGGAGAACAGGGTTGTGCCGCCATTCCTGCGACGTCCGGAAGCTGCGTGGGTAGTATGACGACTCGTGTGGCAGGCCGGATGTAATCGCCTGACGCGGTTCTTATACGGACCGCTCGGACTTGTCCGTCAGCGGCCGGTCTGGCCTCTATCACGATCCCTCTTGGCCAGCTGTTTCGTGGTAAGTTGGCGTCGGTGATGATAGCTAGCTCGCCTTCTCGAATAGGCGGGGCGGCTTCTTGCCATTTCTGCCTCAAAGCCAGGGTTGGCAAATACTCTCTCATCCATCGACGCCAGAACATGTCCGCCATTTGTTGAGCCGTTCTCCACTGCTTGCGTAAACAAACATTTTGATCAAGGGCCCCGTAAATCGCCATGTGCACGTGTCGTCCGGTTGAACCTAGCAGTAGGTGGTTCGGTGTCAGTGGCGCATCGTCTCTCGGGTCCACCGAAACGTGAGTTAACGGGCGACTATTTACCGTGTACTCGGCCTCGGCCAAAATAGTTAATAATGTCTCTTCACGGGGTGCCTGTTCTTTTAACGTAGCCCCGAGTGCTCTTTTGACAGATCGCACCAAACTTTCCCAGGCTCCCCCCATGTGAGGAGCGAGGGGGGGATTGAATGTCCAATCAACTCCTGTTTCCGCCAGATGTTCGCGCATCCGCAGATCGTGTTGTAGTTCGGATAATGTCTCAGCAAATTCCTTACTTGCTCCACGGAAATTCGTTCCGTTGTCGGAGTAAATGTGGCATGGATGACCACGGCGCGCCGCCATCCTTCTTAATGCCATGATGGCCGAGTCCGTGTTCAGGGACGCGGCCAGTTCCAGGTGGATGGCTCGTGTTGTCATGCAAGTGAATAATGCACAGTATCTTTTTTCTTTCCGTCGGCCGATGGTCACCTGTAGTGGGCCGAAATAATCGAGACCGCAATGGGTGAACGGTGGTTGATGGTGGGAAAGTCATGCATCCGGCAGTTGGCCCATCAGCGGAGGTCGCGGCTGGCTTCGTCCGTTGTGACATGCCTGGCATTCAAATTGTATTCGGCGCACGGTTGGTCTTAATCGCAAAATAAAAAATTTAGCGCGCAGGTCACTCACAGTTCTTTCGGTTCCTGGGTGGTTTTCACGTTCGTGATAGTATCGCACCATGATTCGTACATAGGGATGCGAACCATCCAGTATGATAGGTTCTCGTAGGTCCAGTGGTATGTCTGATACTGTTGCTCCAATTAGACGAGTGCCCATCCGAATGATGCCTCGGTTATCCAGTCGTGGTGTCATCGGATAGAGGCGGCTGTTTCTGGGAAGAACCTCTCCTCGTTGTAATATATGTACCTCTGGACCAAATGAAATCATTTGGGAATGGATGATCCAGGCCTCCTCGGCAGCATCTCTTTCATGTGGTGTCAAGTCATGCCCCGTTCCTACCAAATTTGTTTTTCGGCGACAGTTTGTCACAAATCGTCGCACCCAGGCTGTGGTGCGGACCAAACGTATCCACGATGAGAAGCGCCCTAATTCTGGAAATGCGCCGCTGTTCGTAGTGACACTTTGAGTTAAGGTCACGACGTCCGGTCGTAATTCGAGGCACCGTGGATCGGGTTGGGGTTGGTTAGCCTCTCGTGGCCAAGCCGATTCTTCTCTCCTGAGGAACTCAGGACCGCTGAACCACATACTGTCAGCAGCTAGGTTTGGAGGATCGCCGTCCCTGGTTCCAATATCTGCGGGATTATGGCGTGTGGGTACCCATTTCCAAGTACCGGTGTCTGTTAGCTCGTCTATTTCACCCAGACGGTTGGCAACAAAGGCGGAGTAGGATCGGGGGTCCGTTCTTAACCAGCAAAGTACCGTCATTGAGTCCGTCCACATGACCGTCCTCTGGATCTGGCAGACGTGTTCTCTTTTCACAGTGGCGGCCAGTCTGGCTCCCATTAGAGCAGCTTGAAGTTCCAGCCGTGGCACTGATAATGGTTTTAGTGGAGTCACCTTGCACTTTGATGCCACGAACGCTACGTTTCGGCAGTTGTTGCCCATCTCTTCCACGAAATATGCCACGGTGCAGCATGCCAGTTCAGAAGCGTCACTGAAAATGTGTAACGAGACTTGTGTACTGCTTCGACTTGAGAGACACTGACGTGGCACTGCGCATTGGCTTGTCTTGAGTAGTCTGTACCACTCGCGCCATTTTTGCGCATGTTCGGGGATAATTTCATCGTCCCAGCCGATTTTTGATCTCCACACGGCTTGTAGTAGGATTTTTGACCGTATCAGAAGGCAGGCGAGGAAGCCCACCGGGTCAAAAATCCGCATGACGGCGCTCAACAATTCTCGCTTGGTTGGTCGATCTCCGGCTTCTAGTTCTGGCAAATTTACAAATTGGAATATAAATTTGTCAGAGCTTGGATCCCATTTGATTCCAAGTACCCTCTCGGTGGTCGTGCTTTCACTAATTATCTCGATTGGTGTCACTGCACGTAGTTGTGGATTCACTTGTGCCATGACCTGTGGGTCATTAGATGCCCAGTTAGTCAGATGCATGTTTCCGCGTCGCAAAACCTCTGATACTTCCTTCATTAGTTTGATGGCGTCGTCTGTGGTGTCCACTGCATCAAGATAATCATCCATGTAGAACTTGGTTTTTATCGCGCAGGCTGCTGCCGGGAATTCCACCGCGCTGGCCTCCGCGATTTGGTTGCATACAAATTGCGCACTGGTCGGTGAGCATGTCGCGCCAAACACCATGGATGTCATCATAAAAGTGCGTGGTTCAGCGTCTTCATGGTCCCTCCATAAAAATAGCTGTGCACTTTGATCAGGTTCACAGATTTTGATGCGCAGGAACATTTCCTGCACGTCTGCCGCCAGTGATATATTTCCTTCCCGGAATCGGAACAGGTTTCCCAGAAGTGAAGAAAGCAAGTCTGGTCCGGTCAATAAGGTGTCATTGAGTGACACGCCTCGGCACTTGCTGGCGGCATCAAAAACTATCCTGATTTTCCCTGGTTTGTTGACGTTGAATACTGCAAAGTGCGGCAGGTACCATCTACGCGGTCCAAGTTGGTCGATTTCTTCCGTCGACAGAGCTCGGGCGTAGCCCTTTTCCAAGTATTCCTCGAATTTTGATCGATATGCGGCCGCGAAGGTGGCATTTTTTTTCATTTTTCTTTCTACGCCAGTTAATCGATTTAGTGCGCACTGGCGGCTCTCGGGTAAGTGCGCGTGTTCATGTTTCCACAAAAGTCCGGTTTCCCACTGTCCATTGGATAGCTGACGAGTGGTGACCGACATTATCAGGAACATATATCTAATAAATCGAGGAAAAAAATTAAGAAATCTTGGATAACTGAAAGTTTAGTTAACTGCATAAATAAGAGAGATGTATTACACAAACAGTCTAAACTTAACCCTCTAAATGTCGGCTTACAAAACTTTTACAAAAAGTATAGAAATATTTGTAATAGAGCGGTCAAATCCGCTAAACACTTATATTACAAAAATATTATAAAAGAAAATCAACGTGATGCAAAGAAAACATGGGAAATTATAAGAGAAATGACTTCTACACAAAATACTAGAAGCAATGATATATGTGATATGCTTATTCCAAACAAAAATCATGCTACTGAGGATAAGGCCATTACTGAAGTGCTAGATAATGTAAACGGGCATTTCGCTTCGCTTGGTAAAAATTTAGCACAAAATATTTTGTCTCGTCTAAAAACTACTGAAGAAAACCTTAAAACAAATTTAAATTCAGCAAATCCATATTCATTTTTCTTTGCTCCAACCTCCATTCATGAAATTTCTGCAATTATTAGTAACCTAAAGTCTAACAGTGCCCCTGGAAACGATGAGGTAACAGCAAAAGTAGTGAAGTATAATAAAGACCAATTAAGTAAGCCTCTTTGTTATATATTCAATCAAAGTCTCTCAACGGGTATCTTTCCAAATGCACTAAAACTGGCTAGAATCTGTCCAATATTCAAGGGTGGTGATCCCCGTAATCCGAGCCACTATA
>JADDOH010016810.1:0-12882 GCA_016648135.1 Agrypnia vestita
ATCATCCAACAAATACGCTACCGATCCGGTGCTTCTTATCATCCAACAAATTCGCTACCGATCTATTGCATCTTATCATCAAACAAATTCGCTACCGATCCGGTGCTTCTTATCATCCAACAAATTCGCTACCGATCCGGTGCTTCTTATCATCCAACAAATTCGCTACCGATCTATTGCTTCTTATCATCCAACAAATTCGCTACCGATCCGGTGCTTCTTATCATCCAACAAATTCGCTACCGATCTATTGCATCAAATTCGCTACCGATCCGGTGCTTCTTATCATCCAACAATTTCGCTACCGATCCGGTGCATCTTATCATCAAACAAATTCGCTACCGATCCGGTGCTTCTTATCATCCAACAAATTCGCTACCGATCCGGTGCTTCTTATCATCCAACAAATTCGCTACCGATCTATTGCATCTTATCATCCAACAAATACGCTACCGATCCGGTGCTTCTTATCATACAACAAATTCGCTACCGATCTATTGCATCTTATCATCCAACAAATACGCTACCGATCCGGTGCTTCTTATCATCCAACAAATTCGCTACCGATCCGGTGCTTCTTATCATCCAACAATTTCGCTACCGATCCGGTGCATCTTATCATCAAACAAATTCGCTACCGATCCGGTGCTTCTTATCATCCAACAAATTCGCTACCGATCCGGTGCTTCTTATCATCCAACAATTTCGCTACCGATCCGGTGCATCTTATCATCAAACAAATTCGCTACCGATCCGGTGCTTCTTATCATCCAACAAATTCGCTACCGATCCGGTGCTTCTTATCATCCAACAAATTCGCTACCGATCCGGTGCTTCTTATCATCCAACAATTTCGCTACCGATCCGGTGCATCTTATCATCAAACAAATTCGCTACCGATCCGGTGCTTCTTATCATCCAACAAATTCGCTACCGATCCGGTGCTTCTTATCATCCAACAAATTCGCTACCGATCCGGTGCTTCTTATCATCCAACAAATTCGCTACCGATCTATTGCATCTTATCATCCAACAAATACGCTACCGATCCGGTGCATCTTATCATCCAACAAATTCGCTACCGATCAAGTGCATCTTATCATCCAAAAAATACGCTACCGATCCGGTACGTCTAGTCATCAAAAAAGTCTCCGCATTCCATAAAATATTTTAAAAATTGTGAGTTTTAAAAGCTAGGTTAGCGTATGTGAGAAACTTGAATTTAAAAGCTGTGATTAAAAATATCAGTGTGATTTTGAGTTAGCAATATAGTTGGATTCATTATTTTATGCTCTACGAAATTAATCAGTTCGATTATCTTAGAAAATACCGCTACACTTTTTATGAAATTGACCATTCATTTGCAGTTTTGTCACGAAATAATTAATAACTTTAAATCCTCAACTCTGAAATTCAGTCCGGAGGGGGTGGATTGTTCAAATTAACTGAGGGTTGGTCTGTGTCGAGGGTTCGGCAATTGGTAGCTGCCAGTCGGGGCCATTCCTGAACACGGAAGTCACGGGGGACGATATCGATCCCGCCTCCGCCCTCGCCCCCCGCGATCCGCGCCCCTCGGCAAGGGTGACAGAAATAAAGAGGCTGCACGTTTGTGTTTTCACTTATTGGGATTCCCCTAAAATGCTTTACAGATTTTATTGCATCGGTAAATATCTGTCGCGTTCTAGTCACGGGTAAAGAATTTTTATATTTGCAAATAATAGCGTGTTTTTGACAGATGTTTATACTATATATTAATATTTTCTATATTTCAGGGTGTGGATGTATACCTTTTGACCGCAAGGCAAAAGTTTATTTTATTCTAAGAAACTTATTTCATAAAACAAAAAAATTATATTTGAGTTAATAATGCACAAATATTGAAAAAAATATTAACTTCCTGCTCAAAAATACTCTGAATGAACTGTACAAAATTTTAAGACAAAAAATACAGTCTTGATTTTTCAAAATTCATAATATGCGATATTTTGAGGCAATAATATGTTTAGTCTCGTATTTTAATAAACTTTTTATTTATTTTCTTATTTAAAATGTGATAGAGACCTGGAAGGTCAATGAATAAGTCATTTGTTATATTTGCCTGAGTTTTAGCATTTTTTTTAACTTCTGTTTTGAAATTGTTAGTAGTCAATTGTTTGGTCTGTTGGAGTAGGTCGTTGTATAATTTTAATCCATTACAAATTAGTCGTGATTTTCCTGTTTTTGTTCTGGCTTGAGTTATGTCGTAGTTTTAAGCCGTTCTGGTGTATTATTGATGATTTTCATGTATTTTATGTAATTTAATGTCTTAGTCTTGCATTTCGCTATTGCTATACCCTACGGGTATCATACATCCTATCCTACTTTTAACTTATGATTCGTATTAGAATTTTTATGGTTTTCGGTGTGATTTCGTGTAATTTGTTTTATGAAATGATTAAGTTAAGTCACAGAGCCAATTACTTTGTCTACATGAATGATTCATTTGAGGTGTCTGTCTACGATGAGCCCTAAATTCTAATTAAAATAGTGTTTCATTGTGTATTTTTATGTCCATTTGGTGAGTTTTCCGTTTCATTTCGCTTCTAAGTTAATGTAATTACATTTTTGAGCGTTCAAGTTAAGAACATTTCTATTTGTTCATTAGCATGTCTGTGTCCTTGTTAATTAGACTTGCGGTTTTTATGTCATTATTGTTCTAATAGAATATAGAATATATAAGGGGTAAATTTTCTTGGTTATCCCGCGGAGGTTCGTCCTGAGAGGGACCGTTGTATTCCCGACGTTTCAAACAGATCACACTATTCATCTTCAGGGGGGGTGACCTGTCACTGAAGTGTCGCTCTTAGACTTTCGCGAAAACACGTTGATTAAGGCCGACAGTTCAAAGCCAAGTAAATTTAATTCAAATAAGTTGGTAGTTCTTTGTTTGCATTACTTCTTAGAATTCTGTCTGTTTTTGAGAAGTTTGGTAATTTGTTCGGCGCTAATGAGTTTTTAATGTTTGTATTAATGGTGGGTTTAATTAGCAATTTGTACGGCGCTAATGAGTTTTAAATGTTTGTATTAATTGGGTGTTTTCTGAAGAGTTGATGTGTTTTCTAATATATTGAGCCAGGTGTTCAGTAATCTGATAATATCGTCTATGTTTAGATTGTTGACTCTGTTAAAGTCATTAAATTCTTAATATTATTAAAAAATTCGTAACATTATTAAAATTTGATGTTAAAAAAAGTGGAAAACCATTATTAGAAATTTTCTACGACATTAGATGACAATAATACATACATGAAACGAGATGTAAAAAAATATGTATGTAAGTTTTTCGGTTCTCGGTTTTCTTTTTTAGATTTGAAAAGCAAAATATAGTAAAATTTCTGTCTAGGGATGTTTTTTAAACCGACCTTTTATCACGGCAATACATCTTCTACACTGAACAAGGGTCAGACAGAAAAATTACCTTAAAAAAATATGAAGAGTTTAGGGGTAGACGTTGTTTAAGATTATTTTGAAATTATCTACATATAACATTTTAAAATCATGGTTTGACAAAAACTTTTTGTCTTTAAATGCTGAAAAACTGTATGTATCCTGTTTTCTATTACCAAAAAGGATTCACCTGAACATATTCATATAAAGATCCACTCCAATCAATGTGATGATAGCAAAAATTGTACTTGGGTATTATAATTGACAGCAATCTAAAATGGAAAGAGCAAATATATTTCACAGTCACTAAGATGATTCCTATTCATATACCTATTCATAAGGCTACGAAATATCTTATCAATAAACATGCTTAAGGTGGTATACTTTGCGTTTGCCCAGTCCATACTACAGTATGGTATAGTTGACTGGGGTGGAACCTTTAAGTCTAATATACTACCAATGGAAATAGTTTAGAGAGTAATTATCAAAGTGATTTTGAGGAAACCCGCAATATTCCCAATTTTTAACGTCCCAAATATTAAACAAATCTATTAAAAATTTTCGATACTTCAAATTCACAAAATATATATCAATAATAGTACATTTGGATGTTTTAGTAATAGACCGAGATCAGCTGGAAATATTTTGATACCTAAATGTAATACTAGCACAGCCCAACACCATTTCTCCCATCAAGGAGTATCATTCTTTAACGCTCTTCCCAATGAAATGAAGACGGAAAAAAATATAGAAAATTCAAAAATGAAAAATCTTCTTCAAAATACCATCACAATAACGCAATGAAAAAAATCTTACCAGAAACAATCAATATATACATACTTTTAAATGTTATTACAATACCTTCTTAATTATTAATTTTTATAACTTAATTTAACGTTTCCTTGTGTATATCTTATTTACTTTATCTAATCTCTTACATTTTTGTCTTCTTGTATTGTTTATATCTTATTTACTTTATCTAATCTCTTACATTTTTGTCTTCTTGTATTGTTTATATCTTATTTACTTAATATAATGTCTTAATTACTTCCTTTCTTTTAACTCGTGGCGTCTGCTTGCTTGCTTGCCGAAAAAACTTTGGATCGATTTTTAACCCTTTTCCCGTGATTCAATGGAGCTGAATCTTTGCAAGTAGACTCGTGGCGATGATTAAGATCTATTAAATTTTCGTTAAAAAATAAATAATTATCGTATAATTTTGGATTTTTCAAAATTTTAATGGTTTTTTCATACAATTCAGAAAGCTGTATGGAAATTCCGTCGCATATGGTAGACACGAAAAACGAAAGTGAGAAAGGGAGGATTGTAAAAACTTGGTTTTTATGGGTTACTTTTTTTATAATTTAATCTAATGTTTCTTTGTCTATATCTTACTTATTTAATCTAATGTCTTACACTAACGATTACATTAACAATAGATATATACATATATGATATTGCCCCCACTTTTAAACACGAGAATAAATTCTCATTTAAAAGTTGGTAAGCGTGTAATATAAATGTCTATTAATTATATTATATAAAATACACTCTTAAGTTTGTACATTTACCAAATAAATTTAATAAAAAAATAAAATTACGTATTAAAGGAACACGACAAATTAAACGATTATTCTCATGAAATAGATAGTCTTATCAGTAAGAACCTAAATATCTTCATCCTTGTCCATCTGCTGTTGGATAAGAATTTCTTTTAATGGTCGCGATTCCTCTTGACACGGGCGCAGGGCGCAGTCGCCGCAGGGCTGCAGTAACGTACGGACGCAAGCAGTTTGAGACACTCCCGCGCATTCATTTAAGTCAATTTATGGCACCCCAAACCCTAATGAGTCAGTCAATGAGCAGCCCTGGTGCGTGTTTAACTACCAAGCGGCCGTAGGGATATATTTCAAGGACACTGCCGAGACAACATACTGTATTCTTTACTACACTGTGACACGGGTATCTGGGTATGAACAAAAATTCCGCACTAGCGTTCATTACCTGGGAAGGCTTAGAGCCCGTCGCATCATCGCCAAATTGCCATTGTTGCCAGCCGTTAATAAAGCCATGTATTCACTAGGGGACAAATCGCGAAACATTCCGCTCGACATGTCGCATCAACATCTACGCTCATGTTTCGGGGACAATGACGCGGTCAATTGACGTGTACACACCGGGACTCGCATATCTTGTCGCGGAAATGTCATCCGATGAGGTTATGGATGACAGCTGCGGTATCACATTTGGCGAAAACGGGGTTCCGCGCAATTCGAAATGTTTTTTTGGGTCGCAATTTCAAATTAACGAGGTTTTACTGTAGTAAATTGAATATTATTAAAAACAAGGTCCTTTTTGCAAATAATTATTGTTTTCCAGATGTCACGGAAATATATCGCCCTATGAGGTTATGATGATAGCCGCGTATCTGTTTATGTTAATGAGGAGAATGCGAAATTATTAACTACAAAGAGAAAGAAGGACGGACATTCTATGCGATATTCGATCGATACAGCTCGATGAGTTCGAGAACGATTTCGTTTCCCCGCATTGTCATCTTGACAGATACAGCGCATGCGTATTCACTTGTAAACATACCACGTGGTACTGACGCTCCGCGGAATGTTGCAGTGAGTACGCTCGGGTACCGTGCGCATGGCAACGTTGCCACGGCACGTAGAAATGCCGCGCTATGTTGTGCGCAAGGTCGCGGAACAGTGCACGTCGTTGCAACGTCACGTAGACTCTATGCCGCGCATGCTGTTGAGGGACGATTTGTCCCCTAGTGAATACATTGCTTAATTGTCGGTAATGAGTCGTCCCCACCCCATCGAAAAGGTATAAAAACGGTACACCGTTACCTTTCAGCATGTCAAACTGTTCGGAAGGCTCCTGGGAGAGGGAATGGCTTTCTTCGAGCGGCCGTGCCACTTTATATTGCTGGAACAAAACTAGAAAAGGCACAAAGTATTGTATAATTGGGCTGCAATTTAAATGAAAGAAGGGGTCATTTGGTTAAAATCAAATGCCGCATTGAGCGAGCTCGTGCAAAATTTATCCGCACGAAAAAGATGTTTTGCAGTTAAGATTTCAACCTTGGATTACGAATGCGAATGCTCAGATGTTTTCGGTATTATTCGATGTTTTTGGTATTATTTTATAGAATGGAAGCATGGAGATTTACAGAAGAATTGATAAGATGACTTGAGGAATTCGAGATGTGGATCTATAGAAAAAGCTGGAAACACAGGTTTACGAATGAAGATGTTATGGTTCGGATAAATAAAAAAAATAAGTTACTAAAACGACTAAATTTCGAAAACTTCAATATCTCGGACAGGTTGTGAGACATCCAGAGAAGTGCGAGATCTTGCATCTTATAATGAAGGGAAAGGTTACCGGAAGTCGGAGCCCTGGAAGAAGAAGAAAAGCGAGGCTGAAAAACCTGAGACTGTGTTTTTTTGAAAATTGTAATAGCCAACATGATAGCCGACATCCGTTGAACGACACTAAAAGAAGAAGAAGTAGATAACCCGTTTAGTTTATCTTGCTTAGTGCTTAGCGCCTAATTTGTAAATATGATATGGTTAATTAAGTTGTCAAGAGAGCACGTAGCATTTTTGCCTTACCTTTCGGTGCTTTGCGAACCACTGTAGTCATACATTTTCAATCATTTTCCTCTTACTGATTCGAATATTAATGCTATCCATTATAACTTTGAAATTTCTCTGTGTCATTTATCATATAATATAAATTATGTTGCCCTAAATAGTGTTTCTGTTAATAGAATAGTCTATACATTGGCGTGCACTGCGTACAAGCAAAAAGCTGAGCATTAGTAAAGATTCTGGGAAACAAATATTAATTAAATAATCCTTATCTTAAGAAAAAGTCGATTTAAAATTCTAGCCGTAATACGTCCAACGGCTAGAAGTTTTATTTCCGACGTTTCTGTATCCAACTTCATGTAAATTCATAATTTATCTCACTTGTTCACGCCCAATAAATTTGTTCCATAGATTTTTTCAAGTCGTGAACCGTGTATTTTGACTCATCTCTATGTCTGCGAGTTTTTTGTTATAGACAAGTAAATTCTTCATGGAATAGCATATTTCTTCGAAAGGTCCAATGCCTGGTGAGAACTGCGCGCACGTGACTTGCAGAAATGATATTTTTTACAAATACCACCCAAAACTTTTGTGTGAATTCTATTTCTCTTTTCTATGATGAATACCATCTGCCAAATCATAATGATTATTTACGACGACATTGCCATCTATGATATCATAAAATGTTTAATTTATTTTTGTGAAAAGAAACGTGTATCTGAAATTAGTATTATTTCCGATTTAATTATATATAAATCGTCTTCGAAATATATTGAAAATTTTTGCTGTAGTACCTATATATGTATAAAATATTTATTTATTTATTTAGAAAATCGTGTTTACAATACTTATTTTATAGTGCAGTTATTTTTGCGGATTGAAGCTACTCAGAATAGTTCATTATATAATGTTAAAAAAAAATACACAATATGTACATACTCTTATAGGTATATGCGTTTATATATATTTTCAATATAGGTATATAGTCGGTCACAGCATAGCCTAAGTTTATACCCACTGCACGCCACTAAGTGTGTAAATTTAAGGTGTTGTACTAAAAAGTTTTCAACAAACATTAAAACTGAAAAGAATTCTGATAAGGAAAAAAAAATCGCATAGTAAGCTTATGTAGTTTTAGTAATTTATATTAAGGTCGTTGTAGCATAAATAGTAAAACTGTATGCCGGCTGCATAATTTTTGAGGTTCAAGTCACTAGAATAATATATTTTATTGCAGATTTTTTTATATGAATTTCTAAGTGATATATCTCAATTTATCGTAATATAATGTTATGTTAAGTTAGGAAAATGTTGTGTTTTTAAATATATTTAAAAAAAAATTATGAGTCGCTATTTTTGATTTTTCTTGGCATCAATTTTTTAATTCAACAAGCATTGAAATAAAAATCATTATAAAACAAGAAGCTATTTACTACGAAATAAATTTAAAAAAAAGTTTTTTGATTTGATTTTCATTGAGATTTTATTTCGCAATGCTCCTTGTTAAGGTTATGGAGTTACCTAGTTTATTGTTTTAAACTCATTTATCTTAAGAGTTCTGGCTATTACATATAGACTTAATCAAAACATAGGTACAGTAAAATAAAAAGAACGAACGAGACAAAAAATCTAAAATAAGTTGTAAAATCGAATCCCATGAAAATTGCTGGAGCTTTCTTTCTGTTCATCGCAACATCGACAATAATACATAATTCTGTTTACAAATTTCATGTTCACCTCCGCGGTGCTGACCGACCACTCTATTTAATTTGTTGGCAAACAAACTCAACAATTGTTTAAGCTGCTTTGAAATTGCTTTTGCGGTGAAATTCGAGATTACACGTTTACACAACTAATAATTCTATTTTCAAAACGCAAATGAAGTTCAGCATAATTTTTTTTTAATTTAAAAAAAATAGAGATGCGAATACACAATACGTGTCACATCAATATTCTTACTATTTTCAAACTAAGCTAAACGCTTGTGCTATGAAAATAGGACTAACTTGCTAGTCTGGAGTGAACCGAACCCGAACCCGCGGCCTTTGGATCACGAGGCGAGAGTCCTAACCACAGGACCAACAAGCTACTCAACAAAAACGAAAATACAGTTCGTAAATAAATAATTTGACATTAAAATGTCAGTTTAAAAACTGAGATTCTGAACATTTTAAAAATACACTTTTCAATTTCACAGTGACTGTATTTTTTTTAAATGATACTTCATTTATTATAATTTATTTAATGAATCTTTTCTTGAAAATGTTGGGTTTCAGAATGGTTTCAATCATTTCGAAGGCGTTTTATTTTATTACAGAGTTGCGTAAGAAATATTACTGTGTATGTATGTGTATAAAATATCTATTAAAATTATTGATTAATGTGGTAGTCACTTCGTGGTGCAATATTTTAATTTAAATTTTTTATTTAACCATAATTTTGAGAGGAGAAATTATTCTCATCATCGCGTATAATTTATAACTAATTTAAATACAGAATTATATAAACATATCAAATCTTGGAACCAGGTTGTGTGAGAAAATCAAGTGTGTATGCATGTTTAAAGAAAGATATTGACGACCGTGAGGAAATTAAAATGTTTTTAAACAGAAATTCAAAAGTTGTAAGTTAAATAGGGATAGTGATTATAATGTAAATAAAAATTAACATTGGTGCTGTAATTCCTGGTGGATTTTCTTCCATTGATTTTAATTACACATTGCTTCTCTTCAGCCTTTGATTTCAAGTATACGACTGAAAAAATTGTCACCTCATCTTAGGTTTACTTTTCCTAAGACCCAGAGCCCTGTTGGTCTTGTGTTCAGGAATGACTCTGTGTTACAATTCGGCCATTCTCTTGCATATCTTATTTATTTATTTACGTATTTTAATAATTTATATATTTGTTTATTTATTTTTTTATTCACTTTCTCTTTAGCTAAACCGAGGTCTGTGGTAAAGAATTTAATGAAACTTTAATCTATTCACTGTTCTGTATATAGTAAAATTAACGTTCTATATCCGGCCCAAAGATATACCTCAAAATTTTTCTTCAAAATCTTTCAGTTCTCGGTCATTTTTCTAAATCAGTACCCATGTCTCAGACGCATATTATGTAAGCACTGATCCGATAAGCATTTTGTACACTGAAATTTAACATTGCACCTTGCCCAGAAAATTAAAAATTGCCAAGCTGGCTTTGCACGCCTTCTAATCATCAGCAGGTTTGCCAGAGAATCTTACAAAGTGACAGGAATTGAAATCCAACTGAATCATTGAAGAAGTCTGAGAACAAGGGGGTTGATTATGAAAAATCAAGTGATGGATATAAATATTGAAACAATAAAATCATTTCGGATCGACAAAGGTCAGGAGTATACATACGTTAAGCTTTCTGGAAAAAAGTAGATAAAAGGATGCGACAAAAAAGTATGCAAGTATACTTTCTTTCAACCCCAAAGCTTTTTCATTTCACAAGCAAGAGAACTTCACGTTGACTAGATAAAACGGAAGAGGTCTTAATTAATATTATTAAGGGCGCAAGTTTTTCATCGAGACAATCCCCCGAGAAAATTTCTGCTTATACACTTTATGTTCTCATTTCCCGGGGAAATGTGAAGTTCTTCCCCTCATCAGGGTGGATGATTGAATTATGCCGACTTAGGTATGCTCTGTTGAGTTTCCTGCCGCGTATATTGTTTATTCAAAGGGATGATTTCCATACTCGATGGAAACTGTAAAATTTTTACTGTAAAATGTGAAATATGGAATTATGTAATGTGTTCTATTATACACTAACCATATTTAATATGCTTTTTAGATAAATTAGGTTAATCTATTAGAAAGATGCACAGAAAATATATATTCATCAAAAAAAGTTGATTACCACCGGAGTAATTGGAAATAAGTGACACGAGATCGCATCTCTATTTCAAAAAAAAAACTTCTTTAGCGGCCTTATGGGACTCCTTGACCGCAGTCGAAGTAGAGCGTTATTCTTACGTCGCTCTACTTTAGTGGAATTATATTACTATTTATACGAGAAACATGTATAGAATTCTTATGTACGATGCCTTATGGCTTAATTTAAATTAAGCTATTCATATGTTTTTCATATAAAATAGCTTCGTCTCCGAGAGACTTTTACAATTTATCTTAATTACATAATAATCCCGCAGTGGACAAATATAGTAATTATGTTCTCAGAATGCAGATAATAAAACATTATAAAGGTTCTAATTCATATTGGAAGAACTTTTTGAGAATTATTCGTAGGGGAAGGTGGTGTCAATAGTAACAGGTGTCGATTGTAACAGTCGCCGTATATTTTTAAATATTGGTCATTTAATGGGACAAGCAGTACCGTCTATTAGACGGGATCAATAGCTATCAAAGAACGCCATTTTGCGTTAATATCAGTTTGAAAGTATCGGTATATTGTATATCATCGTATTTCGGCCTAGCGAAGTAAAAAAATCATTAAATGGTCATCTTTTTGTATTCGTCAAATTGTAAGTATTTTTTATTGTTTTATTGTGTGTTAGTATTTAGAATATTGTTTATTATCATGATGTGTACATATTTTAACGGTTTTTTTAATAGTTTAAGATAAAACATAACCTTAATGCAATGTGGCGAAAGGTGTCAATTGTAACAGTGTAAAGGGTGTCAATTGTAACATGTTACAATTGACACCTTCGAGATAATAATGTAATGTAATTGGAAGTTAATGTCATTTTGGGTTCCTGGTTGTTAAAAATGGTTAAACCTAGAGAATGAAAGACAAATAGGGGAAAAACATCCAAAGAAATCTTTGAGAAGGCACACTTTTATAAAAGATTTTATAAAAAAATGGAAACGTGTCAATAAGAAAAGCAGCCAAGCATATCGAAATATGACACGTATCTCCTCATAGATACATGGAACGCATCAAAAAAGATGGATCTGTCCCAGTATTAGGATATCTACCCCACAACAAGCTATTATCTAATCAGAAAAAAAATTAACTGACTACTGTGAATTTTAATAAATTCTAATTTTTTCATCCCTTACTCTATCGACCAAAGATTTTAAACACAAGCGTCATAGTGACCGCATTTCCACCGCATTCAGTCTACTTTCATTCCTCTTTTGCCAATTCCAGGCTTCACTTCCATACATCAGGGTTGGCACTAGAACGCTATTATGTACCGCTAGTCTTGCTTCCTTTGACAGATTCTTTTTGGCCATAATTGCATGAGGCTCATGCATACAAGAGGTGAGTGTTGAAAGCAATAGGAATAGAGGGCGTCCGTGAAAGACCTGGCACGATCAGATACTACAAGTATTTGAGGATGGCCCTATTTGAAGCCGCAAACAACCGTAGAACTTGTATGAGAAGATGTATAAATGTGGCCGAAGCAAAAGTGGTGTGCCAGGATAGAAGAGTGTGGTGTTCAATCCCCTCTGCATACCCCTGCGGGGAAACGGCGTGATGGTTAGTTAGTTTGTTAGTCAAAATAAATTATCAACAACTATTACTCCAATAACATCAACAACTCAACTCTGACATATCCCACTGGTTGGGATGAAGTTGGTATGGCTTCGAAAGATTAGCTGATTGCATTTATCAGAAGGAATCCTTCGTATTGAGTAACAAAGCTGCAAAAATTAAGCAAGGTAAAAGAAGAACAAAAACTTGTATAATAACCGAGAAAAAAGAAGAAATTGATGATGCTTTATGTTTAATTTGTACCGAACCATACTCAACAAGCAAAGAGGGTTGGATCCAGTGTTCCTCCTGTAAATTATGGGCGCATGAGAATTGTGCCCAAACCAAACAATTAAATTATGTGTTTCAATTGTGAAT